>CAJNJA010020130.1:0-34828 GCA_905231915.1 Symbiodinium necroappetens
ACAGACACAGACACAGACACAGTCACAGACACAGACACAGACACAGACACAGACACAGACACAGACACAGACACAGACACAGACACAGACACAGACACACACACACACACACACACCTGCACGCGCACGCACGCACGCAAGGCAGCTTCCGACAAAGCCATATATACTCCAGAACAGATCTGAAGAATGGCCTTTTCTAGTCAAGGTCAGTGCAGAGTACCACGGGGATGTAAGCATTCCCGACACAATCCCGACACAGATCTGAAGAATTACTTTTCCAGTTCAGGTCAGCGCAAACCAAAACAAGGGCGCAACAGCTCCCACATGATTGAAAGCATCGCACAAAGATCAGTTCGTACTGCCGGTTGTGCGGTCACTAACCCTGAACCCCAGTCCCTAGACCCACCTGGTGTTGTCAGTTGTGATGCAAGCAAGGCTCCTGCGGTGCCAGCTTGACGCTGTCAGCGTAGAATCGCTGCACGAGTTTCTGTCGACCAAGGACGGGAGTGCGGCCTCTGTAAGTATGCACCAACGTGTGCGTGCCTGCATGCGTGCGTGCGTGGGTGGGTGTGTGTGTGTGTGTGTCGGTTGTGTGCGCGCGTGTGTGTGTGTGTGTGTGTGTCTGCGTCGGCGTGAGCCTGCTTTGGTTCGAGCTGCTGGCAGGAGAAGGCGGCCATCCCCGACAAGAACGACATCTTCTTCGCAGTCATCTCCGCGCGCCGCGCGAAGTTTGATGAATGCTTGCAGGACGTCCTTGCTTGCAGTGTTCCGGTTCTTCTTGCTCGGTGTCATGGTGCAGGGCTTGTGCTGTAGGAGTCTTAAGACCAGGGGGCCATTCAAACTAACTGTGTGCATGCTAAGGGTGCTGAATGCTGAAAGTGGCATGCTGGGCTAGGAACTTTAGATCGATGCTGATGCCGGTCGGAGCACTCAAGATTACACTGGAGTTGCCAGAATAAGATAGTTCACTCACGTTTCTCCGTTGCGTCCCATAAATATCATGTTCAGTGTTATCTCGAGGACATAGCGATGGTTCAGGCGCAGTTCTTGCATCTTGGCGGGCATGTATGTCGAGTCGATCGCATGTCAAGTCTGCAGTTATTCAGCAGCTTGGAAAAAGCATGCTATCCAGTAACAGTGGTGCTGACATCACCGGTGTGCCGCATCTGCCTGGTCACATCCCAGGAGGGCTGGTGTAGAGCCGGTTTGGTTCGTGGACGCAGGGGACCTGAACGACTACAATAGCCTCGGTCTCAAGGCTCGAGATTGCAGATAGATTTCGGATTACGTGTGAAGCAGGTGTCCGCATGTGCTCCACATGTGTGCCTGCGAGCATCTTTGGTTGTGTCCACCCAAATGATGCTTGAGGCTGAGTGGAGCTTATCGTACGGTTGTGTGAAGAGGTCGTAAACATGAACCAGGTTGTGTTTCATGGCCAGCTTCGCCAGCACTATCTTAGTCGTATCTTCATCTCGCAATCGCCAATAATGCCCTTGCGTCGACACGTTGCATTATGACTGCGCAGCGCAGAGGTGGTCGAAGGTGGAAAGCGCGCCGCAGCCCGCAACAAAGCTCTAGAGGACCCCGCAGCACAGAGAATGTGTATAGGGATGTGTTCCTTTGTCATTGCAGCACTTTTCGTTGGATCGGCAATTTTCTGTCGAATTGTCAACAGCCGGTTGCCCTGCAGGAAGCCGCACGTCTTGGGAAGCCTTGCTGCCAATGCAGCGACGACATTAGTAGACGCTTGGTTTATGAGGTTGCATGAGCTTTTCTGTTTTCACACTGTTGTTCAGGTATGGGGTTCGTAGGGTCGGATGGTGGTGGGTGGGGATGGGGGATTTATGCTGGGGTAGGTCCATAGAAGTTGCGATTGTCGATGGTCGGCGAATCCTAGTTTCAGTCGGTCGGCACATATACGCAAGCCACTGCGATGTTTCAGCAGGTAGTGGTGTAGCGTTATGCCACATCAGAAGCTTATAGAAGCATGTTTCCTCAGACTATCACACCATGCATACCAAATCGCTTGTGCATGCAGTGCTGTTACGCAGGCTCGAGAACACAGGGCGAGCCATTCCCGGCAAGTTCTATTATGTGCACGCTGTAGGATGCTATAGGCCAATGCCAGCCCGAACGCCATGAAGCCGGACTCCTGTCTTCTGCCATGGCCACGCACGAAACATGGGCAGTCAGTCTGTGCGAAAGTGTCAGGTGCCATTTTGTCAGACGCTGTTGGTGTCACAAAAATCAATCAGTCAACCGTTCGCCTGCTTCCCCGCCAGACATCATCCCGACCCCAACGAGCACGATTCGGAAAGCGGCAGGGTGGTCTTAGATCGTCGTTTCCGTGAACATAGCATGCGGCATTGCTCCGCCGGCTTTTGTTAGTCCTTTGTCCATCGGCTTGCTGCGACACACTTGGCTCAAGCTGGCTGGTGTTGGCTTGGGACTGCCGAAAGGAGCATGCGCCAAGCTGAGTCTCCGGTGCCAGGGATTTCGTTTCGCGACCGTGCCCTCGAAACATGGTTGCCTGATCCTCAGGTGTGGAAACATGCGGCACATATAGTAGAGCACATGCTTCGGCGACGGTGGCTGCTTCGCATGGGACTCGTGTTCGCTTTGCCTGGCAGCTCGGGATCCTCGCCAATGGTGAAACATAGCTCATCGATGCAAACCGTCGTCAGGAGATGCAGAGCTGAAAGCACGGCAGCCTGGAATCTCAGGTGGCTTTTGGACAGAGGTTGTCAAGCCTGTGCCCGCAGCATCAAACCCGGCACAGAATCACCGCTGTGGAATTTCGCTTCAGCGGACGAATGATGAGACAGTGGTCCAGGCCTGCAGCAGCATGAAGGCCATGGCCAACCGGCGGCTTCCGCCTCGCGCTGGTTTGGCCATTAAACTACACTGTAGACCTCGGATCGCAACACGGGTGGCCAAGTCAAGGTGGTCTGCTAGCGGCTTGCTCTCTTGGCTACATGCCGAGCTACATTTACAGGAGCCAGTGCCCACCTTCAAAAAGGCAAGCAAACAGACGACTACATGCACGGGACTCTGCGACGTTGACGCTGGACTCGCGTTCCCTGTCTCCCTGTGGCCAACAAAACATCGTACTTCGTTTTGGCCGTCTTGGTGACTGTGCAAAACATGTGTTCTTGCTCGGTGGCAGGTTGGTTGTTATGTCGCGATGGGCCGGACGTGCATCACTGGGCTCCCTCATTGCAGCATGGTCCTGGTCTTGAGCAAGTGCATCGTTCACCACTGCCTCCTGGCTGTTGCCATTTCCAGGATTTTGGAAAAACAGAACGTGACGGCACATCCATTTCAAATCAACGATTGTATGCCGCTAGTAGTGGCGATAATGACCAGACGACAAGAGACTTCTTTAGGTTGGGGTCGGAGATTGTGTTTCGATGAATATTCGAACAGGGAACTCGTATTTGGCAACCAGATCGAGCCGGATCTGGAACAATGGACTTCTTTGTTCTTTAGATTTGCCGCGGTTGTAAACACATTTTTCAAGCGGCCGTTTGCCCCAACATTCGCCGACTCTGCTGTAACAAATTCGCTGTGGGAACATCTCACCAGTCAGTTTGCAGAAGTAGTTCCCGGCTTGCACAAGGTCAAGCATCTTGGGGCCGCGGTGATCAAAGTGCCAAGACGCTGTATGCAACAGTGCTTGGGGCATGCACGCAAAAACTAAACGGAATTTAATCAGCCGCCACCCATCAATCCACGCCTTCAAAACACCTATATTTGCGAAATAGCAGGAGTCGTTGCATGGAGCACGCGACAACATGATTATTGGGGTCGACGTCTGTGAAAGGCCTTGCGGGCAAGCATATTTTTGCAGGGTTTGGCAGATGTCGGACCAAGCCTTGAATTGAACCGACGAAATTGTCTCAAGTCGCAGAGGCTAAACCCTCGGGCACCACAGACGCAGGTCGAGGAGAGCCGAGCAGCACAGGCCCAAATCAGATTTCAATCGGCGATCAAACTAACCCTGAAACCCAAACTTTTCATTGGTTTTGATGCCTAAGCCCAAACTGACAACACCAGGCGTGGTTTTGGTTGCCCCTTCTGCTCAGTCTGGTATATCTGGTATACAATCTGTTATTATTTTGATTATGCGAGAGAAAAGTACCAAAGTGCAAAAGTAGTGCGAACCAAGTGTGAAATAATGTTAATAAAGTGTAAACGGCCGAGCAAAGCCACGGCTGGAAAATGTATTGCACGTGCAACTAAGAGTAAATGGAGCGGTCGTTCGAGTGCAGAGTGCAGAAGTGTAAATATGTATGTACGAAGATTGAAGACACGTGCAAGAAACGCTGAACCGTCAGCGCTGGAAATATTAAAAAGTGAAAAAAGTTGAGACGTTTCATTTTTTCCTAGGAAAACTTTATCTCTCCCGCCACAAAACTTGCATCTTCCATTTTGTCCGAGAAAAAAGTCCATTTTTCAGGAATCCAGGCCAGGGCGGAAGGGGTTGGGAACATTGCCCAAAAAGGCAGGCGCGCATGAAAAAAAAGATAACTCTCAATCTCCTCGTGGAAAACTCACTTGGAGCCTCCGCGGCCTTTCTCCCCATCTATTGTACAGCGCTTTGTCACGTGGTTCGCAAGTTTTTTGTCTATATCTGCTCGCAGCTATCATTCCATTTGCTTACCATTTTCTTTACAGTTGCCTTGTGTTCAGTTTTACACATGACTGTACCACACAATGCATTCAACATCTGCATGAGTTGGCGGCTATCCAAGGTTTGCGCGCCAGGACGTCGTACGACTAGCCCCAAGTCAAAGCAGCAGACGTGATTTTAAGGCCGTACCCACGAGTCAGTCGTGGTTGCCCCAAACTCTTGGGCCTGCAGCAGATGTGCTTGCGAGGGCCTAGCCCCACAAACAGTCCTACTGTTGGAAAATGGCTCCACTTCCCGCTCATGCCATTTGTTTTCTACTGTTACACACCTGGTCGTGGCAGCATTGTGTAACACTTGTGTAACAGTGTAGCACGCCCTCCAAACACATGTCGGAAAGCAACACGTGACAAAATTAAGAAATCATTCTTACCCTGGAAAAATGTTTGCAATGTTTCATCGAAGGTTGCAGGAGCCGGTGCCATGTTTCCTACTGGAACTGCCCGTGCAGCGTCAGCAGAGCATGAGGGCCGAGCTTGCAGTGCAGACAGCATACAGGCGTAATGCTATCGTTGGGCGAATTTTGCCTTGGTGACGGAAGGGTTGTGACATTCGTTGATTTTCATCGGTAAAAAGCTTAGAAGCCTCTCGTTGAACTGCAGTGCGGGGCTGCACGGCTCTGCAAGTTGATTGCCTTTAGAAAAAAAGAACATCCTTCATGCACGAAGTTCAGTCCCTGCAGATTCTTTTGCAACAGCAACCCATAAGGGTCCATCGTGCAGTCCACGACTTGCACGTTTTGCATCAGATTTTCCACCGACTGTACCTACACGTATTGTCCTATCCCTCTCCTTGGCTGTGCAGTTCTACATAGACTTTCTGTCGTGCGGACAGCACTCAACTTGTTTTCCCGCCTCCACACCTCACTAGCCAGTACTCACACGGCATGGACCACCGTCTGCGGCTACCAAAAACGGTGACTCAGGATGGGAATTCCGACCAGGTCCCCGAGTCGCCAAGACTGAGGCTGGGCCAGTCATGCTTGAAATATCAGCTGTTCGTAGCCTGTTTTTGCCCATCAGCACGATCGATACTGCCAGGATGCATTGAAGACGGCCTGGAATTCCTCCAAAGCTGTTGTCGCCTCACCGGTAGCGGCGGCTCAGTGGCTTGGGCTTTCCAGACATGATGTGCAGACTCGCACCGTAGATTCTGTTGGTGTTGGCTGAGCTTTCCGAGAGCGACAAAATGGCACAGGAGGAAACGGGCATCTTGATGTAACCTGGAGAAAAAAAGTGAGGCGGCACGGGGAAAACCCCTTTTGTCCTTGGTAAAGATGGCAAAGTCTGGACTGGCATTCTCCACAGATATCGTTCTCTTCATCCTACCTAGTCACAACCAGTATGTTGCCCACCGCGATATTGACACTGATCCAAAGTCCATGACTCTTATGGCCGTGGCCGGGGGTTGAAGCCGTCTGAACGTGAATCCAAAGCAACGGAGAGAAGAAGAGCGGCAGGTGTCACGCCAGTCATCGGCCTCCAAATGCTGGAAGACCCATGATAAAATTCCGAGGGAATGGACAACACACTAAAGTCGGTGATCGATGACATACATTACGTCGAGTCTCGTCTATGAGGAAGAAGATAAGGACTGTGTTGAGGTTCATCACGTGCAAGCTGCACCATGCTGTTACTGCTAGGCGCGCTTGCGACTAAGGTTCTTGCTGGCAAAGCTTCGGGCTCACGAGGGTCAACAGAGACCTTATCTGGCCGGTGTCCACAATAATGGCATCACTGAGCCACGAGACTGTGTGGTTGGTCGGGCTGAAACAACACTTTTTTCTATTGCAGCAAGATGTGTGTAGGATTCTCGGTTTAAATGCAGGATGTCGACACTCCTTCCGGTTTGTCGCAGTTATTGTGCGATCTTTTGCCAAGCGCATAGGGGTTCATCACTTTTGGATGCGACGCAATGGCACTGGCAGGTGAGTGAAGTTCGCCTTCGCTGTTGTGAGCTAGGTTTGAGCCAACTTGAGCCTCTACCTAAAAAGCATAGTTTCGATTTGCTTCGATACTGCCCGCGAGCAGCCCAGGCGAACGTTCGGCAGACAAGAGTATGAGACGCATCATCATATTCCCGGCGATTTCTTCGTTGCGGACCTTTCTCCAGTTCGCTTCGACGAATCAATGGTTCGAAAGGAGGACTTCGTGTTCACAGCTCCTCGGCCTGGCATGGTAGTGGCAGTCTTGGTGCTGCTTGCAAAGGAGCAAGCAGGAAAACGGAAATCGAATCTCAATACATCGATCCAATCGCAACATCGAACGACTGCACCAACCACGCTGCAACCGGCATGACAATCCTTCAGGGAATTACATACATCACAAGCTGTACGTACGCTTCCATCTATAGACAGAGGTAGAAGTTTGTGTTCTTTGCTAGCGAGGATGGTAGACAAGACTCATGTGGTGAAGACGCTCGCATGCAACTTCTACTATGTCACTATGTGATGCCAGCATCTGTAGATGATCAGCAGCAGGGTCATACAGGACGCTACACACATTAATCAGGTGACGGCGCCCACGAGATACTTGTGGACTTTGTCAAGCACGGATGTGTGCTAGATTGCATTTCCCCGTTTCGTCCGCGCTTTCATTGCTTGCAGCAATGCAGCATGCGGTAAACGCCGGGGAAAGGAGGCCGCACAGAACTTACTTGTTCTTAGAGAGTTCCGCCCATGAGTACCACGAGGAACTACAGCGGTTTTGCTGCGCTTTCTTGAAAACTGTTTGTCGCTGTGGCAGACACATCAGCACTACTTTGCAGATAAACCGGATGATGTTTGTTGTGGCCACAGCACCATGGGCTGCAAGACATTGGGGTTCGATCTCCGTTGTATCTTATCCGAAGTCTTTGTGACAGCCGCTAGTGACTGAACCAGAGAGAGAGAGGGAGGGAGGGAGTGAGGGAAGAAGGGAGGGAGGGAGGGAGGGAGGGAGAGGGAGAGAGAGAGAGAGAGAGTGTCGGGGGAAGGTGTGTTGTTGTTGTTGTTGGTACCGCTCCTACTGGAAAACACGCCGACACTCAAAACCTTCTGTTTACACACCCCCGAAAGCCCCATAACAAGTGGGGGCCAAAAGGCCGGGGGGTTTGACACGCCCCCTACGCCCTGGTGAAGAAGAAGAAGAAGAAGAGAGAGAGAGAGAGAGAACCCTAAACCCTATGGGCCGGGATGCGGGCTCGTCCTTGCTAAGTGGGAGGGAAAAAATGGGCCGGGGAGCTTCGCACGCTCCCTTTACCTGAAGGAAGAAGAAGAAGAAGAAGAGAGAGAAACCGGCCCTAAGGGCCGGGGGACCAACATGCCCCTCTAGCCCGAAGGAAGAAGAAACGTTAACCCCCTTTTCATCTGCAGCAAAGATGAGAAAGACTGCTCGGGTACCGTGGAAACAGGTTCAGCACATCGAGATGCACGCTTCGGTCCTCCGGTGCAACTCGACATGTGCGGCGAACATAACCCCAGCCCCCAGCGGCTAGCTACCAGTCCTTGCAAAGGGACTGGTGGAGCATTTCGGGATTGCCTGTCCCTGTGCTGGCATCCAGGTAATCGGTGGATGATCGAAGCGAAGCACCGAAAGAACCCAGGCATTAGCCGTTTGTGCTTATGCGGTGGCTTCCAGTTGTGGAATCTGTGCAGAGCGGTGGAGACATCTTTAACAGTTGCGGAGTCGGGGATGCGGCCCGAGCAATTGTCGCATGACCATCTTGTCTTGACCATCGCAAAAGAAGCAAATCTGCAGTTCCAAATCTGCTGCCAGGCGGGGCCAATACAAACAAAGAAGGCAGGAGAAAAGCAGAGAAGCAGAGCCAGGACTGTTGCCGGGAGTGCTGCCCTGCTTCTGAACCACTTGCTTGCATCCGGAGCTCGCCTAGACCCCAGACAAGAGCTGGAAAGCGTGTGCGCTTGAGACAACCTCAGGAAGAAATTCTAGCTCGATGGCCGCAGGCTCGGGATCCTGGTTCGGAGGAGTTGATCGAATGGAACGGCCTTCATAGGTTTGACGTCTGCAAGCTTTACAGTGCAGCATCCATCTTCGTTTCCAAATCTGCCTGTTTGAGCAGGCCTTCCGCAAACACAAGACGGCAGAGCGCGAGGCAAGGACTTAGTTCTTGCTTTGGTTTGGGGGGGTGGGGGGGGATGCAAGACCCGGCAGATGCTTCCGACTGACCTGGAGTTCTACACTTCACAGTCATTCCCTTTAGTCAGATATGTATTTGCACTTAACCCACGTTCATCACACCTCTTTAGCATCCGCACGTTGTTCTAGATTGGGGTGCTTCGGGAGCCTTATTGATTCGATTACTCTGTGTTGTTTTGGAGAGGGAGCGGCGTGAACGCTCAAAGCAATCAAGCGTGTGCAGCATACCGTATGTAATTAACGCAAAGCTCTCTGTCCTGGGTGTCCCACAGCTCGGACAATGATTCGGTAATTGCTCAGATGCCTCAGACGGTAATTGAGTCAGTTGATATTTTCCAGACCCCGGCTCCCCAAAAAATCTCTCCGCCGGACAACTTTGCCATGACAATGAGGGAATCCACAAAAAAAAACACTACTCAGGATCCTAGTCAGGCCTGCGAGATCTGGGTGGCTTACAATTACGGGGGGATCCTGAGCGCTCATCAGCTCTTTGTTGAAGTCGGTGCTTAGGAATGTTAGAGGTAGAACCTCCCGACGCCGACTATAGTTGCTGGATCGAAAGCATCGATCAAGCCTTAGAGTCAACAAGCGATTGGGAGCAGCCGTTCTGAGACAGGTCATCATGACCTGGCCTGATCAAGAACCCGACTCCGAGGGCGAGGCTTGCTGGTTCTTGAAGATGGAAGACAGTTCTGAAGTGCATTGCCGATCTTCGGAAGATCTTCGGTCTCTTGTGGGAGTTCATAGTTGGACTAGTGGCTCTTTTCATTCTGAACAAGCCGCCGCGACTATCTGTGACTGTTTTGGAAAATCCAATTCTGAGCCGTGCTCTTCGCAGAAGTGCCTGCATTCTTCCCCATTCTTTTGACAGCCCAGGGTGTTTCACCAATGAAGCAAGTAGAGCTAGCTTCATGGTTAGAGGACCAGAGGCTTCGGGCTGGGCACTTCCAGAACGACTTTCGGCATCTTCAGTGCGCATGTGGAAGGAGCCAACTCCTTCAAGTTGCATAGACCACACCGTTGTTCTGGACCTCCCGGCAAGTGGAGAATGGCTCGAGTCCACTGTCTTGACCGGGTTGCGACCCATTCGCATGGCTCCTGGACGTTGTAGGCAACGCCTGCTGCAGGTGGCGAAAGAGCCGAAAAGGAAGCCCAAGCGCGGCAGAGAGGACGATGGCCAGCTTTGCTGTTGGACCACAAGTCTTTCAAACTCATGCATATGGTTTGAGGCACAGTTTAGCAGATTGTTGGCTTCGAGCTTTCAGAGATCGGGATTCTGTCGGATGCAACAATGAGTGAAGTTCTCGTCATGCAATGCCTGTGCTTGTACTCTGCCCAAAGAGGATGACGCGGATGACAAGGAGGCAACGCGAAGAGCGGGGTAGGGCCGGGTAGTGGTCTTGCTTGCACCATCTGTGCTTTGCCGAGCTGGCACAGGCAAAGAAGCCTCCGACGCCGTTGGATTTCACAAAGCCCTCCACTCCGAAGGAATCGGCGAAGCCCCCGACTCCCAAAGAAGGCGCAAGGCCGGGGACACCCAAGGAAGTTGGGAGGTCAGGAACGCCAAAAGAGGCGGCAAAGCCCCCGACACCGAAGGATGCTGCGAAGCCCGGAACTCCGAAGGACTTGGGGCAAAGGCATAGCATAGGATCGGTAAGGCTGACCAAGTTTTGGGATTTCCCTTTCAACAGCCGGTGTGCACTGGTGGAATAGGGTGGTGGATGGCGTGCTTTAGGGCTTCAATGCAGCGACGAAGACGGCTTGTGGCTCAGGCCAAACCTTCCCAGTGTGCAAGGCTGATGGACAGCTAAACATGTCGTATGCTGACCCCGCCTAGAGCACGAATCTAGCTTCGAAGCCGAGAGTCGTAACCCTGGCACTGCTTCGAGCCGACGGGAAACGCACCGCGAGTAAAACCACGCTGTCCGTTTGAAGGACAGCAAGCCCGGGACGCCCAAGGAAGGGACAGAGACACCAAAGACGAGGCAAGCTCTTGGCAATGCTTGCGAACGCTCGCTCTTGGCTCTCCCTCGCCCCTCTGCTCCCCATCCCATCATCTAGGTCGCTTGCTCTCGCTCACGCACACTCTCCCTCTCTCATTTTCTATCTCTCCATGTCCTAGAAGTATATCGTTGATTCTCAAGTAGGCTTGAGGATCTTCTTGTGTTGCGAAGCCCTGTCAACAGATTCCTCTCCGATCCCGAGGAAAGAGCCAGGCAAGACCGCGACGCCTCCCGACGTGTCAAGCAAGGTCGGACAGCAAAAATGACGGTCTTGTTGTAGAGCATTGGTCAGGGTGTCGATGTCGTGCGTCAACATACTGACACACTCTGTCGGTTTTCTACTGGGATTTAACAAAGCATTGGCAAGGCGGCAGGAGACCAGCCCGCCACGAAGAAGCTCCGCGCCAAGGCAGCGGCGAAATCTTGCTTGTAGTGAAGTCGTGTGTTTGTGGGGTGGGGCCTGGCGGCTGCGATCTAAAAACGGGGATCGAGCCGAAAGGGTGTTGTTTTGTGCTGAAGCCTGCCTTTTCAGACAACTTGGACCATTGCAGCAGATGCACTCCAGCACTGCGATGAGCTACTAGTTACTAGTATTCAGCCATGAAGTGCGACAGTATGAGAGTCAAAGAAAATACTTCCCAGCCAATGAGAGACAGGACATCCAGCAAAACTACATGGACTCCGTCATTACGAAAGCAGAGAAGGCCGCTGCGTTCGATCTTTTCAGCACCATTTCGCACAGTCATTTTCAATTGCACGTCGTGTGTTTGCTGCATGTCACACGATTGCTGTTTGTCGGTAGTTATCATTGGAGCCGCAGGCAGCCTGTGAGATCATGTTGTTGTATGTTTTAAATGTTTTCGTTGTCTTGGCTAGGCTTGGTGCACACTCAGCTGTTTGAAGTCTTAACGTAATTATGCAAAAATGGTATGTTTGATGCTTTCATCAGCACTGGTCGCGCTCCACTCAACCGCAGATCGGCAAGTATGAAGCCTGCACGGCTGCGGAGCTGCTTAAAACCTGTAGGCGTTGACAAGGATGTGCACTTGGACCCGGGGTGTTGGCACGCCCTGGCACAGTTTGACTTTCGATCGAACCGAAGTCAGTGTTGTTGACGGCAGAGGTCAGTGAACCGGCAAATGGGACATCGTGCTAGGCTAAGCCTGTTAAGTAGCAGCTGACCTATGCTGTAACATGCTGAGGTCCCCTCGACGGAGTACATTGCTGCACGCTGTGGCGCGGTGGTTGGTCAAAAGGTTCGCGACGTGATCGGAACAGTCGAGTCGCTGGATTTGCAGAATAGACTATGGCTTGCATGTGGTTACCACACGGTGATCTTGAGAGTGAAGACATCGCCACCAAGCGCTGTGGAGCCGAGGTATACCAAGGGCAATGGGACGAAAGCAGTTTACGCTTGCGCAGATCTCGTCTATGATGTGAATACGGGTTTCCTGGGACTGGAGGGAGCTTGAGAGGCTCCGAGGCATGGTCTAGCCGCATGCATAAAATGCACGTGGTTCGGAGCTACCGACTGAGCTCGCTGCGATCCATACAGGAGGCACGTGCAGAGGCGCTGAGCCCTCTGGACGAAGGCTTAAGCGGCACCACATGGATTCTTGAGCCGATGTAAAGCCTAAGCCCGGAAACAGTTTCTCCACAGGGATCCTTCATCTTCCCAACTGAGCCATGGTAATGTCTCGTGTCCATGCACGCCAAGCATAGCTTTTTTCGCACCGGCCAAGTTGAATGCAGATGTCGCAAGTAGCCAGGGTTTCTCCTGCAAAGCCCTGCTGCTGTGGAGAGCCCTGTGCGGAGCCTCCACATCAGCACGCCCGTCGTCACATCCCCGTTGCGCGAGCTGTTTGCATGGCTACGTTCAAGCCCGATCGACGTGTCAAATCCGAAGAAAATTAAAGCTGAATAAAGCTCATCCATGGGCGCGCAACCGAAGAGCAAGAAGACCTGCTTCTTGGCTTGCGAGTGTGACCAGGGAAATGCCGAAGGGATGAGGGCAAAAACATGCGTGGTCGTGCAACAAGACACAGTAATATATGGCTGAGAAGCTTGTTGTGCTGCCTGGCCTAGGTGGGTTCAGACGGACTAGATAACTCATGGTCTGTTCTCGGGTCTTCGGTTGGTTCTAGTTGCGTGTCTGGGTTTTGTCAGCTTCACCTGGTGCAGCTTAGTCCGGGTTTCATGCATGATAGCGAACACGGCCAGCTGGGGAGCAGCATTGACATTGGTTGTTTCGTGATAGCAGGTTCAGAAGCAACAGCATCGGCAGGAGTGGTGTAGTTGTCATATGGTCGTTGTCCCGTGTTGCAGGACAGCATGGCCGAGTTCTCCGAAGAGGAGTCAAGAACTGGAGTGGGAAATGATGGGTTCAAGACGATTCAGCTGGCCAGGGCCAGGGTCAGGTCGAGGTTGTTGGGGCTCAGGGGATCCCCGGCAGAGGTTTCACAGTCTGACTGGCACTCCCTTCATTGCCGCTACCACGAAGTTCGCAAGCAACCTGAGCCCAGGCAGACTTATTGTGTTATGTTATGAATTATCTTGCAACTTGTACTGGTTGTAACGTCGGCTTGGGAACAGGAAGCACTAACTCTTGTCACACTTGTTTGACCTGCCTCCGCCTGAGAAGCACTTTACTCGTGAGGACAGCACATAAGACGGTACTGGCATCTGAGATGCAATCCCAGCAGCAGACTCAGAGCCCCACATCTGACTATTTTATGCCAATGCCAGGAGAGGCCTGTGCCCCAGTTCGCCATCTATGGCCCGAGGCTGACACCCTTAGCTGA
The DNA here is from genome assembly GCA_905231915.1 of Symbiodinium necroappetens. NCBI lineage: Eukaryota > Dinophyceae > Suessiales > Symbiodiniaceae > Symbiodinium > Symbiodinium necroappetens. Next base: position 13,631 of record CAJNJA010020130.1, read on the forward strand.
GGCAGACTGAGGGGATCCCAACATGGCATAGATGGGGAGTAGAGCAGTTAAGATGATTGTGTCTGAAGTCACCGGGAATTCGGAGCACCCAGTCTAATACCTTCGCCGCCCTACGCAGAGGCCGATGCCCCTAAGCGCATGCCTTCTGCTACCCCTTGAGTTAATCACGGATGCGAAGCCAAGGACGTGCATTGCAATTTTGTTAATTGCTCTTGCGTCTTAATTACGCCTTCAAGCAATAATTGGCACACCGCTAGTCCGGAGCTTCCAGCCAGCACAAGACTACTTTTGATGGGGAATGGAGGAAATCTTGCGTCCGGTTGAGTAGGTCCACAACGAGAGTACCCTGCGCACCCCCTGTTTAAGGTTGATGTCCAGTCCTGGTAGCCGTGGGTTCCACTGACACGAATCTTGCACCAGCCACATGGCATAGTATCATCAATATATTTGAACGGGTTGCAGATTCCTGGGCATCCGGGTGGTGCAAGATTTCCTCCATCCACCGACAGGATTCCGGTTAGCGGAACAGTTGCGGGTGGTCTGGTCAAACGACTAGTGGGGCTCTGGGCGGCGACATGGCGAAGAAGCCTTTTTCTATGTTCTGTACACTTTAACACTCAGTGAACGCTCAGTTAAGACTGCCGAAATGCCGCAAAAGCTTGCATTTCTCCACTGCAATATGATGAAGAGCTTGTTTCTTTAATGCATAAAATCTGCAAAAGGCCTCTTTTGGCAACATGTTTGCAGTGCTAGCTGTAGAGTGAACTGACTGTTAACTGCCAGGAACGTAATCACGCTATACCTGCCAACTGCAAAGCGCTTGTTCATCATGAGCATAAGGAAAGCCGGATGCATTTTCGACAGCCTTCACAACCACGTCGAACCAAAAACACATCCAGTCCTAGATGCCTCCCCATATCCCCATTTTGACGATGCTGACGGGTACTGTAGGACCATCTCGCATGCAGAGCAGCAGGTTCTTCGCTGCACCTGGGCCAGAGGTCCTGCTGGACAGCCGTCGGGGCCCTGACTGAGCAAGTGTTGAGTTTCGGGATGAGTCTGGACATAATTTTAACGCAGGAAATGGCTGACGTTCTGCGATTATACCAAGTCGCAATTCTTTGCAGCTTCGACAGAGTGGACATCCACTCCTTAGGTCGCAACACAGGCTTGATCTTCATGCACGACAGATATGGAAAGCTGCACGAGCTTGCTAACTTGCACTGGCACAAGTGTGGCTACAACCGCTGGAAAGCTCAGAACCGGTCAGCTCGCAAGCACAAAATGATTGGTGGTATTGTTGAGAAGTCCGACCCCGGATGACCTCAGAACACGGCCAACGAGGTCCACACGGGTGCCTGTGAACGGCGATGAGCAGCCTGTGCCCAAGGGCCCGGTGAGGCCCCCGGACCGGGGACAAAATCTGAGACCTCTTTGAATAGCGCACAGGCATGGATCGTTCGCACACATGGGCTGGAGATGAGTCTGCTGGCACATGAGGTCAACATGCTACGGACCGAGATTGTTTGCCGCCTGCTTAGTTTGGTTAAGCGTTAAGCCTGCTCGGACGGGTCGCAGGCCATGGATAGGAAGAGAGGTGCACCCTTGCACTGAAAGCTTCATCATCTCCTACTGTGTCCTGCGCTGTGTGTACAAATCCAAGATAAGGCAAGAATGTTGAGTCCCTTCTCGCGGCCTTCGACGTCCTCACAGACTCTCGCGATGAGGCAAGACGGCAGGGGGATCGCCATCCGGTTTCACGCCTGTACGATCAGGAGCGAAACGTAAAATCAGGGGCCTCGTGGGGCGGGTCTCCGACGTTGTGCAAAGAAGGACACGATTTGGCGAGTAAACGTGATCCTCAATTTGTGCGATGTTGTCGGATGCGTTTTTGGATGACTTCCCTCGATTGATCAGCTGCGCTATTCTCACAATGCCTTGGATCTCGTGCACGTTTCTCTTTTCTTGTCTTCGGGGATGCTGCGACATGTCACTGCAGGACCACTTGACTGCCAAAGAGGAGTCGTCGCTGCAAGAGTTCCTCGACACTGCGACGAGCTTTACAAAATTCGCTGGCTTCGCAGTCTTCGGTCGTCCCCCTCGTTTGTGCAATCTAGGCTGAAATCTAGGCAAGTGACGTGGCAGTGTCATTGGTGCTTTCTGCTAGATTGCAGTTGTTTCGAATTTGTGCATGCATGCCTCTGCTGCGAGGCTTCGCAGGATTGCAGGAGGATGGACGGACACACGGATACACGCATAGACCGGAGGCAGACAGAACTGCAGCAAGAACACAGGTTTGGGCAGACGAGGACGGAGAGAGAAAGAGCGAAACGGAGAGAGAAAAAGAGACGTGCACAGTGCATGCGCGCACTTGCCAAGTTAGACGGAGCCGTGCCAAACGGAAAAAAGAGGAGAGGGCAGGAAAGCCAGCCGGGTGTTGCAGCAGCCAGCACTTGATACACACTCGCGTTAAAAATGAAGAAGTCGACATAGCCTTGCACTTCCTAAGGCTTCTCTCTTAGCCCAGGCTGAGTTTCGAGGATGTGACCAGTGAGGTTGATGCTGATTTGGAGGCCCCTGCCGAATGGATGGATGTTGCAGAGATTAGGTACATGGCTTGCAGCGACTCGCGGATTTTCTCCGGTGCCTTTGCATTCACAACCTACTGGTAGCTTTATTGTGGCTCCTGCCATGCATGTTAATCTGACACGCTGTTGTGTCCTCGGAGTCCCGACATTGTACAGGAGCTGAGCGACAATGACGAGGCTGGCCAGCAGAGGATTCAGGGTGTTGAAGTCACAAGGATAGTCTGCAGTGCTTCCAAGTGCGAGATCTCTGTGAAACTTGCATCTCAGTTGCACCTCGAGGCCCACATGGTTCGCGAAAGAAGTCTTGAGCAGTCATTTGGTGGTGCTGTAGGCCTACTGCAAGTAAGCAATCCGAAGGACTTGCAGACTTCAAGCCCTGCAGAGAAGCACCTGACTGCGTTGAAGTTGTCATGGCAGGCAGATGATGAGGAAGCAGAGGAAGTCAGGTCTGCTGCTCCCGAGTCTGCAGATGTCTCAGAATACATCGCAGGAGGTGACACATTCGCAGGTCTCGCATGCACTGGCATGCCTCTCAGGACATATCATGTCCGCTTGAACACATGAGAAGGGCTCGCGATTCGTAGCCCGACCTTTTGAGCCCTACTGAGCCGACGAGCGATCTCATATGGGCGGGCGATCCAGAAAGCACGCTGTTCAGCTACTACAGTAGGCCCTGATGCTCACGACCCGGACACGAAGTGGCCTGGGTGTGTTCATGTGTCGAGGCTGAATCTTTGAGAACCTCTCGGCCGAAATAGCAGCAACTAGCAGAACATAATGGAGGAGTGCCATTCCAAGCCTATTTCACGGACCCTCTGAGGAACTACCCGAACATCCCTGAAGCTATCATGTGCAACGGAGTTGCTCCAACTTCTGAGCGGCCTTGTAGACTTTGTGATATGCTGCAGTAAGGGCCTCAACAGGCATGCTAGTGTAGTAGTGTAGGACGACCCCATGTGCCGAGGTCTCCATGGCTCGGGAATCCTCCGAGCCGACCCTGTTCGACCGCGCGGAACTCCATGTCCAGCGTGCGGGCTCTCGGCAGTCTGCTTAACTGGAAACCTCGCAAGAAGTATCATGACCAAGCAAGTCTTTATTCAGATTTAAGGTTGAATTGAAGGAGGGCGCGAGGCGACAGCCTATTCGGGGTTTCTACACTAGCGTGAGCAGCTAGAGGCAGCCAGGGTCAAATCACCCGCACCTCATGCGACAGAAGTGTGCGGAGGAATGGGAACTTCCTTCAAGTAGTATCACGTACTGTATAGATACGGCAATCGTGCAGCTGGATAGCCAGAGCGATTCTGAAGTTACAATTGCGTGCTTGCTGGCGAGCCGATGACAGACACCTGTGCACGCATACCGGTTCCAAGGCCGAGCTCCTTTGGGTGTCCCTGCGAAGCTTCGCCTGGCAAGACCCCTGGTTAGGAGGTGCATGAACGGTCTGCTGGAGTGATAGAGCAAGGGTTGCAGCAGAGAAGCCAATGACCTCTCTTTGTTGGAGCTGACAGGGATGTTGATTCAGGCCAGAGGGCTGAGTGTGGAACCCATCGAGCTTGAGGTGAAGGTCTTCAACGGCTTTCACAAGGACAATGCGGACAAGATCCTTCCGCAGGCCTCGCCGCGAGTGTCCCAACGTAAATAGGCTTACTTAGAACGGTCGAGTCCACCAGAGTGAGTGGCAGCTGAGTCAAAAAGCTTTGTTGGCCACCTGTCAGTACCCATTACACAGTCTTGAGCGCGAGACCCGTGAACGCAGTATCGCAATGAGCTGATTACCGAGAGTAGCATTTGCTTTAACCTGCTTCGGGTATTTCTGGGACGTATGCCGCGAGCTGTAAACCGGAGGAGGGTTTTGTTTCGCATCATTTTATAAGCAGAGCTAGCAGTGACTTGCACGCCCATGGCCGAAATGTTCACTTCTCGTGTCACCCTTTTTTTGCCCTGTTGTCGCCCTTGAGACTGCTGGCATCCTCCTGCTGATGTATGCCTCCTCACGGAAGAGCAAGACGTCGCACAAGGGCCATGGAGAGAAGGCCTTTGGGAGGGTACTGGACTTACTGGACCTTAGCTTTGCAGGTGACCTTCGATCTCCGGCCGAGTTTTGTCTTCTCACAGGAGAAAGACTCTGTCGACCCACTGACGGACAGCACCGACTTGATCCAACAGCTTGTTGAGGACGGCTTCGGCTGATTGTATTCTGCATTTTGGGAGTCACCAGAAGCTGGGGTGGGAAATTTTGACCTGCCGCAGCAGAGTCACATCAGGGCAACTTGAGGGCACCTCCCTAGATCAGAGTGCCGTCGCGCCCTGGCCATACTCGTCTAGAGTCTAGAGACTAAGCTTCAAGAGGTCGAGCTACTGCTGGACTCCACTTCCGAAGCTCGGTGGCTGGCGAATCTGGGCTAGACCAGACTTCGGCTGGATTCAGGCTTGGATCCGGATTCAGTAAGCCTCAGTAGACAGGCTCGCACAACAATACGTATCAAATAATTTCGCTGGGCAGGCCCAATGGCAAGCGAACGACGCTACGCCGATAACGGCCTCCAACCCAACGCCGAAGGTAGAGTGTCGACGTCCTGTTTCGATATACGGACGCCGTTGTTCGAGGGCCCACAAGGATAGAGCGCATTAGGTGATTCCAGAAAGTAGCTTCATGAAGGTCTATCAAAGAGTGAAGAGAGAGCAGGCATGTCTGTGGAAAAGTGTCACAGGGGCCTCTCGAAGGATGCCTCAAGCCTTGGATGCCTTCTTGTGGCACAGTGCTTAATTGAGAAACCCGTTTTGATGCCTGCGTTCTTCTGTTCATGTTCCTTTCGCTGCTGATGCTCAGTCTTAACTTTTGTTAGGGTTTTGGGGGGGGGCTCAGGCTCCGGTTCTGCTGTTGTACTATTGCTGTACTATTGTACTACACCATTGCTCTACTTTACTGTTGTAAGTTGAAATTAGTACTGTATTACAAAAGACAAGTGCACTTATGTACCACTCTCCGGGGACGGGGGTCTGGGGGGAGCACACTGGGTTCAAGGGCTCGGCAAAGTTTTCAGCACTAAACACTTTAGTGCAACACTGGAAGCCTATATTATATGGCGTGAGCTGCTTTATGCTTATCCTCAGGAACTTCACGGACCTGGACCCACTATGGTCTGAGCCCCAGCATGGCAGAGTCTAGTCCGGGCATCTTCACGATAGTTCTCCGTAACAGTCTCCAGTCTCCGCTGACTCAGCTTGGGAGGGGTTTCTACGGTTAAGGGAAGAACAGAAACGCACTAGGACGACTGTTTTGCTACATCATAATAATATGGTTATTATTTTTACTGTGGGAGCGGTGGTGGTGGTGGTGGCGGTGATGGGGACATAGTCAATGGCCCAAGCTTCAAGCTACCGCTCCCACAAAATTGAGAATTCTCCCGCTCTTGCTCCATTGAAGTCTCGCATCTATTTAATCTATTTATTTCACTTAGTTTCGGGTTTCATCCTGCGGTCTGAGTTTCTTGACGTCACCGCAAGGAGTTTTAGAGCGTAGAGCGTAATCAGAGCTTAGCCGCAGCATGAATCTGTCCAAGTTCCTTCTTCAACAAGTTTATCCAGTTTGTGCCTGGGAACGCATAGGACATGTGAAATGTTCACGGATCTGCTTCGCCGGCTCGTCCTGTTCACAATGCCGGAGTCCAACTCTGCCGTGTACTTTACAAGATCCCACAACCGAAAACTGTAGCTATAGCTTACTCCCGATCGCTCGTGTTTGGTATCCGTGTTGTTGCACTGGGTGGAGTCCCGTCACCCCGCAAACTATGCTAAGCACCTAGTAGCAGGGCTTCGCACGCTAGCACTGCACGCATGCAGACATCCACGAGCTGTCAACCGTACTCTTGGACCTGCCGGACTTGTAGCGACCTCGAGCATCCAGCAGTCCGCAGCCATGGGCGTTTGTCAAAGCACCCAAGTCGAGGAGGTCCATGTGCCTTGGGATGCATGTTGAGGAAGCGGGGCATGGGTTCAATCGCAAGACCGCTGGATCCAGGCCTTGTTGTACTGTCATGGCGCAAGGAGTCTCCAAGGTTTTTCGTGGGCCCACGGTACATGACAAGCTCCAAATCGAAGGCTCATTGTTTTTGCTGTGTGAGATGTTCTGTTATCGGTGATGCCTTCCTGCCTTGGCAGCTCAACAGCCTACATCCCCACCGCCATTTGGACAGAGGTGATGCTTTCAGAGCTGCAATCGGGGGACGTGCTTCTTAGCAAGGAGCCAATCCTCTCGAGCATCTTGGCAAAAAAAGACGTTGTACTTCACGTCTGCTGCCTTCTGAAAACCTTCGCCCAGACTCGCAAGGAGAGAAGGAGGTAAGTTTCGGGGTCCTCTTGGAACTCAGGTCCTGGCGCCTGCTTCATGCGTAGCTGCCTTTGTTGGCAGGCGGGGCCGCGGCCAAGGCTGAGGTGAATAAGTTTGTTTCCTGGTTTTGACACCAACTTGTTTCCAAAGCAGTTTCAGGGAGGTTTACATTGATTTGGCTCTGTGATACAGATGTTAACTGTCTGAATTCCTGGGTAGGAGCTCAGTATCCACTTGCTTGTTGGAGCTTGGCCTACCGCTTCCGCGTTCTTGCAGACCCATCACATAGGCCTGGTGGTGAATCCTGCTGATTTTCCTGCAGAATCACACCTCCGTCGTCGCCACCCCGAGATGGAACAAGGCAGAACGCACCTTGGCCTTCATGAAAAGGGGAGCAGACGACGAAACAAAAACATGATCTTTCATTTCGAAAGGGAAACGAGAACAACTGACGAGAGATGCATGTGCTTTGAACGCCGCATCGCGTGCTCGTGGTGTGCAAGTGTAGGCGCCTGATTGCCGTGATTGGGGATCCACGCAGGTACGTGTTCCATGCGCTTGTGACTGGCATGAAAGTCTGGGACCTCGAGCGCTACATTCGTCGGATTCACAAAGCTTGTGTCTTGCCAGGCTCTCCATGACTCATGTCGGCAATTCCGAAAGTCCGGGCATGGATGGGTTCCCACGATAGCCGAAGCGAACTTGCGGCATGCGGCATGAGCCAGGGTCAGGGCCGGGCTGGCTGGGAAAGATCGAAAGCTAGAATCCGAAGACGGAGCACCTGATGGCCTGAGGGGCCCGAGCAACAGCCTTGAAGCTCCATTTTATCTCGCTGTTGTTCAAATTTGAATCACGAAGCCCCGAGCTGCAGCGAGCTCGCGCAGCGGCCTAGCACGGCCACCTGGCAGGAGAGGCTTGGGTGCGTCAGCTGCGCCCCAGCACCGAGACTTCCTCTGAGCCGTCCGGCCAATCTTTATTTTGGGTCTCGCCCGGCTGTAAACAGAGCAATCCGCAGAGGTATGCATGTTGAGCTAAGCTTTCGCCCACAACTCATTGCGGAGCTGGATGCCGCTTTCGAGGAGCTGGCCTCGTTGATTGCTTATAGGCGCTACTTAGGCAAGTCGTCGAAGAGCGATTGAAGTCTCCAGACTCTCCAGACTCCACCGTAAACTTGTGAAGTCAGGAGCTCCACAGCCGGCCGTACGAGAAAAATCAGCTGTCGACTCTCCAGGCCTTCTGCGACTGCGCGGAGGCCACTTCAGCGGCTTTTGAGTTGTTGGGGATCTTGAGTCGTGAGCATGGACTGGGATTGAAAGTGGTGCCGCATTCGGTGCAAGTGCTATACCAAAACGAGAACCGAAATTTGGAGTGAGAAGAAGGGGGCTTGAGCTGAATTGGATTGGGCTCGTCTTCAGTTGTAGGCACAACGTTCAGATCAAAGCCGCAATGCAGATCAACTCCCACAGTCGCCCTCGACCCTTCCGGCCGATGAGGTGTGTGGCCTCTGCCAAGCCAAGCAGGACTGTCCGAAGGCCAAAATATTGTTGATTCTAGTCTCTAGTCCATCTGGGGTGTCGAATTACCGCCATTCAGCAGATGCCCCGAATTTTGGAAAAACCCGCATGGTTGCCGGGGAAGACAGGAGGTGGGGGGTCGGGGTCCAGGAAAAGAAGGACAGTATCCGTTTCGCGTATTGTGTCAAGATAGCCATGTCATGCCATGTCAGTACCAAGTTCAGAGTGCATGTATACAGATATGTATGTATATATACACAGACATACATACATACATACAGACATACACACATACATACATACATACATACATACATACACGCACATATACATACCTACATACCTACATACATACATACATACATACATACATATACATACATATTTATGCAACATACACACACTCTCAGGCCCACTTTGTCATGCAGCTCCTTGAACAGAATCATGCCCCTGCCTGCTAGCCATTGGCTCACTTAACTCTGTGTTGCAGTCATCGCCAAGTTGTGCTTGCAATTCGTGCGGCACAGCTGGGCTGCCACCTTCGGGCTCCAAGCCGCTATCGAAAATGGCGTTCTCGACATTGCAGGCAGCATCGAAGCTACGCGCGAAACCATGTATGGACTGGCCTGTCTCCATTCCCGGACCCCTGGTGAGGCAATGTCATATGTCATGTGAGACAATAGTATAGTCGCAGGAATATAAATAGATAGTCTTAGTGAATCATGGCAGCCGTGTCCTATGTTCTGTTAACGATTCCGATCGTCATTTCGAGAGCATGCGGCTTTCTGCGCAGGCGACCCGCTTTGAATGCATTCCTAAGTTTCTGAAACACAGAATCATGGAACTAATGGAAAGTCCTTTGGCAAGAGAGTTTTTATGATAATAGTGCCCGGAAGCTCCGCAGAAACAGTTGGTCCCCGGAAGGCCGCGGTGTCCGTGGAAGCTCCACCTGAAGATAAGTCACGCCGCAGATGTCCTGTGTTTGGCCCTGACTATACTTAATGTCAATGTTTTCCCGAAGACAGAATGCAATGTGGATGATGACGCAGAAGAACAGAATAACATATAAACCCTAAACCGTAAAACCTTAACAAACCTCAAACTCAAACCCCTAAGCCCAAAGCCACTTCAAACGCCTAGAGCCACAAGCCCCGAAGCCGAAGTCCCCAGACCGCCAGCAAGGACTCGTGTATGAAACCTTAGACCTGCATCTTTATGGCCGTATCTGTGCCTTTCGATGCATAAATGACCATCATGGACAAAGCTATTGCCCTCAACCTCGCGAGATGTCAGCAAGATTCAGAGCAACCCAGCCTTGTCAGAAGCATGCTCCTATCTACAACCAGGCTTGTTGTTGTCAGTTTCTTGCCATCTCCATTTCGTGTTCACGAGTACTCGCAAACTTGACCAAAGTCATGTGGAGCAGAGGAGTAGCACGACAGTGCTATCTTGATCATGATGATCATCACCATCTCCAGTTTATTGTTATCATGATAGGGGACGTGCACTGAAGCCCCGTGGAAGGTGGACCCCTTGAGGTTGATCCCGAGCGCAGTCATACTCAAAGTTTCAGTCATCGCGATGGTTTCATTCCTTTGTATGCGCCATTTCTGCAAGCCCAAAGCCAGAAACATGGCGCACACACACACACAAGCACCAGACCATGCCCAAAGGATATTCACCTGCAGATAGACAGAAGACAAGTGCGCATGCACTATTGCAGCCCACACGCCCTCGAAACAGAAGACTTTTTCACAGCCTTGAGCACGTCGGCAGAACGGGATCCTTGCAGACTTCGTGAAACTCATCCATCCGCGTGCTTCATCTTTTTCTGAAGGCTAGGGGTTGCTATGGGACTTGGAACTTGGATTGGAAACCGAAGCCGAAAGCTTCAGATGTGTTTGCTTTTGCCTTCGCGCGCTTTGTGTAAGCTTGCGTCAACATTCCAAATGCTTCTTTGGTGCTGAAAGCTATACGCGAAGTTTTCCCAAACAAACAGCCTCCTCAAGACTTGAGCCCGTACTTGCGGCAGCAAGCCCGCGAACTCAGCGAAAAAGCCAGCGTGGAAGGGAACCGTGGAAGCGATATACAAGTTGATGCCTGCGGAAGCGAAAGCGTCGCGCGCGGAAGCGCTGCGGCTGGGTTTCCTTATCACACTCCACACAAACAGGAATAAAAAAGCACAGCTCAGTTACTGTGTCTTCTACATGCTGCAATGCCGGCCCATCGTTCTGAATTGGCAGACGCGAAGCACGATCGTCCCTGCAATCTGTGGGTTTGCATCGCGACAGTTGACATTGCACGTCCTTAGGGTTTGACATGTTTCCAGTGCCTGCGTTGTGGCGGATTCCACCGGGGCGCTTCAACTCAGATGTCTGGTTGCACGAAGGACACCTCCAGCATATTCTGTTCAGAGCTTGTGGCTGAAGTGCTTCAACGAGGCTCATTGGGGTGCTGGAAGGTTGGCGTTTTTGAGGGTTGCATGTTGTAACACGTATACTATACTTGCTCGCGCCCGTCTCCGGAATCACTGTAATGTCCGAGTCTTATTCCAATGCTTCCTTGGGACATGTGCGTTGCAGGCAAAGTCCTCTCCACCGACCGGCCTTCATCCGAGCGTACTGACTGAAATGGTAGCACTGCTGGGATGCCCGAGTCCTCATGCTTGTTGGTTTCTGGTGTATGCTTGGCAGCCATCCTGCCAAGAGAGCCGTGGTATTTGCAGCAGCGAGGGACAGCGACATCAGTTTGTTTGAGATTGGTTTGAGGGGCTAGCTTCTGTGTGAGTTCTGGTCGAGGTCATCATGTAATGGCAATGTCCGCCGTGAACACGACACCCGACCTAGACTCGCCCATCAGCTCGGAGATGCGCCGAGGATCTGGGATCTATAGAAGTGTATAGGAGGCAAAATCAGCAGAAGCCGAGGTTTACACCGATGGACTTCTTGAGGAGCGACGGGCGATCGGTAGAACAGGCCTTGGCAGCCTTGGCATAGGTGCGAGCCGTGGTATTTCGCTTTTCAGAGCCCCTGTAGAGGCGAAGCTGCAGTCTGGACTGGAGCTGAGCCGGGTCCGGCGGATCGAGGTGAGTTGATGTGAGCGCCAGGGTTCTTGTGGGGTCTAGCTGCTAGCTCGGTGTTTGGATAAAGCTTAGAATAAGAGCCGGAAAAAGAGATGGATATATTGGAACGGGATAGGTTTCGGAAGCACCAGGCAATGCGCTTCTTTGCGGGTGATTTCGGTGTAACCCACCAGAAAGCAGGTCCGAAAAGCCTGACCGGTCCTGGAAATGGTGGCTGCAGGATCTTGCGCCAAGAAAAAGCTGCCTTGGAAGGTGTGCACCACGTGGTACTCTTCTCGGATCATGCAGGAGTCAGCTATGATTCTATGCCTGGCCACGCTTCTGAGTGGTTGTACTGAAGCCGAAGCCGTCGAATTGCTGTTCGGACACACAGTTGTCCACACCCAACAGCCTCAACAAGACCTTCTGCATGCCCGACCCCAAGGATCTGAAAAGACGTTGCCAGCCTTACAGACATTGCCCCAACACATGACGCATGTGGATGTGTTGAGTTGGAGCATTCCAGCCAGTGTTTGGATGAAGCGGAAACGTGGACATGGAGAGACAGGCGAGCGCAAGGCAACTTGGTTTTCAAGTCGGCACTTCTCCTGCTTGTAGAGAACACAATCAGTCAGCAGGATGTTTCTTTGCCATTTGGAGTCTGGACCCGTCTGCGAACATCAAGCAAAGCCAACCTGCACAACCATGCAAAACGGCAAGCACTGCTGCAGGGGCTCCGCGGCGTGCGCTACTTTGTGCTCGATGCAGACTGACTGAATTGGCAGTGGTGTGTTCTTGGTTCCCCAGCTTCAAGGTTGCATGCGATACCATGCGATTAAGCAGGGACGTCTGTACCGGACACCAGGAAGCGGACAGAATGCTGGACATGGGCTTCATGCCACAGGTGAGAGCCACTTGGAAAGAAGACTTGAGCAATGACTTCACAGATGCTGGATGTTCAATATATTGACTTGAGCGACCCATCATACTTGCAAGCCTCGCTGCAGAGATATGTCTGCAACTGTGACCACACGAGCTTGAGTGACAATATGAGAGGTCAATTTAGGACAATATAGGGATTGAGCGACAGGATGCGCTCTCCCCATCATTGCCCTTTGTCAATTGGTGTGCGGATCCCAGAAAAAGAGACATTGCATCTACCCCTCCCAGGAGATCCTGCAGCTGTTAGGCCGCGGCCAGAGACAAAGCTTGCTCTTCAGCGCCGCCTGTCCTGGAAGTGTTTGATGCCACAGCGTCGGAGTCGGCTTCATGCTGGTGTTGCTTCTGTGGAATATGCAACACATGGTGAGTGGATGTCCCATGCATCCATGTTGCTGCCAGCATTCTTCTGAAGCTTCGTGCCAAATGTTGCAAGAAGTGGTTGTAGATTCAGCTTCAAGCTTTACCCGCCAGCACGGTGCCAAGGCCACATGGCCTCCGGCAGTTCATAATCTGGCGAGCCCCTTGCCCAAGCAGGAGCTTATTACATATGTCGGTTTGAGAGGCCTTGCCGGCGTTGCCCAAAGCCTTGAGCGAGAACGGGATCATGTCATGAGCTGCTGCATTAGTGAATGACGACACCAAATGGAGCACACATGAAACTCGTATCCGATTAAGGAGAAGTTCTGTCCGAGAGGCTTGGCAGCCATTCTCCATTGAGTGCCTCTGGGGTTGAGGATGTTGAGGTGAAAGCGCTCGCGGATCTCCTAATGAGCGTGTATGTGTGTAGGCGGGGGGGGGCGCAGTCAGGACGCCCATACGCGTCTCCATAGAAACTTGGCAGCAGGCATGTAGTCGAAAGCATCCGGATCCTTCAGAGCTTGCTCCAGCTAACAGGCATTTGTGAGGCAGAGGGTACCAACATGGTCGTGGACTTGGCCATGCCTCCAACTACAGTGCCACAGCAAGTACTAGATGCGGCTCCGTGCATGGCGTTGATGGGCTGCGCATAGATCACTGCATCCAATGAAGTCTGAATGCTTTCCGAAACTGAAGAAGGGAAACACAAAGCACCTGCGCACTCCCAAGCCCCCTCCTCCCAGGCCGCAGCAGCAGAAGCCGAACCAAGCCCACGCACAGTCCAGGATCAACACCAGGGTGAGGAGCTCAGTGCCAACGCCTCCGTGGTGCAGCAGGTTGAGGTCGTCCGCCCGGAGCCTCAGGGACATGTCAGACATGACAGCGCGGTGCAAGGAGGGCTCGGTTTCGTCCGCATCGCCAAGGGGAGCGCGACAAAGAAGCGCACCTCTTGGAGCAGCTTGGTGATTCCTGGGAGATGCTTTTGCCGAGGTTGTACTGTGAGAACAGTCTGACGATGAACCCGACACTGATAGTCAATTTAGCTCTTTTTGTGATGGCACTTTAACGAGAACCCGAGGTTGGAAAAATCCCCAAGTGCAGGGACAGGGCCCACCACACACCTTCCAGTGCGATTTGCTTGTTTCGGCCGAGGCTTCTGAAAGATCATGGCAAGGGGAAGACCCTCATCTTCGTAAATACGAAGAAAGGTCCGGGGGAGTTGTCGAATGCCACATGTCGCAGCTGCCCAATCTTTGCGTCACATCACCCGCAGGATTGGAGGGCAGGTATTTGTGGACTGTAGCAGCTGTAGCAGGGTCTAAAGCAGGGCCTTGTGATCGGAATTCGGTGTTGCCAGGTAGGTCATGAAAGAAACATGACTGTGCAGGCCTGCGTATCGAATTTGAGAATCATGTAATTGAGTTGAATGTGAAGTCCAGGCCATTGCATTGGGTGCTGCTTCCACAGTGAAACTTCGCGGACGGCCAATAGCTGCTGTACGGTTTTTCTTTGGAAATCAGTGTCCGAAGGCTGCGCCGCCTTAGCGGCAAAGCTCCGCATGGCCGGCATCGCTTCTCGGCTCAGGGCCTCCAACTTCTTCCTCAGCGAAAGCTAGCAGCGGCGATGATTCTGAGGTGCCCTGTGCCGAGATCCACGGCAACCTGACACAGGCCTTACAAGTCGGTTTGCCGAGGCAGTTCAGGGCGGAAGGTTTTGCATGCCAAGGGAGACATAGTTATAGCAATAGTAGTATAGATAGGCAGGCATGACCCTTGTCAAAGCTCATTTGCATCGGGCTTTGCCTACTGCTTGGCTGCTACCTGGTACGTGTACGTACGCTGATGACCCGCGAGAGAGAGAGAGAGAGAGAGAGATAGGGGTGCTTGTTCGCTTCCCTTGACTGTACTGAAGAAGAAAGCGAGAGAGAGAGAGAGAGAGAGAGAGAGGGAGGGAGGCAGGGAGAGAGAGAGAGAGAGTGACAGAGAGAATAAAAGGGCTTGCTCCCTTTGTCCCTAGCCCTGGCGAAAGAAGAATATGATATTATATCATATTGTCTTGTATTACACTATAGTACATAACATAATATATAATACTATATACAATATTGTAATAGTCTATATGGCATTAAATATATAAGATTATAGTGTCATTTATAATGTTGTAGATAATATTATAATATTGTGTATAATATTGTATACAATATTACATCTAATATTGTATAATATCATAAAACATTATATAACACATAGATATACACATACATACATACATACATACATACATACGTACGTACGTACATACATACATACATACATATACACACACATACATACACACATACACACATACACACCCACACACCCACCTACCTACCTACCTACCTACCTACATACATACATACATACATACATACATACATACATACATACTATGCAGCATATGTGGCATGCATCGTTTTCACGCCGAGCAGCCTTAAAGGAGGCATTCCTCAACAGGGGCCGGGAAAGGGGAGCACGCGGGGCTGCGACTCGTCCCTAGGGGATTGGCATTCATCCAGGTCGTCGTCGAGGCAGGCATGGATTCTTAGCTAAGAATCACGGAGCTGGACAACTCCTTGCCTGACAGACCCCAGAGATCGGTCCGAGTAGATTTGTGCCACCGCCACCGCCTAAAGCTACTTTTAGGAGCTAGTACAGATCTAGGAGAGAAGCTAATGCTGTTCCGAAAAGACACCGAACATATCCGAACGGCTGCTGTCAAAGTACGCACAGACAATGGGTGACAACAGTGGGTCAGCAAAGGGAGATGTTGTCTTCGTTTTTTACCGCTTGTAGTTGGGTTCGTATCGGTTTCATTGTTGTGTGTCCGCTTTGTTATTCCCTTTCCCTGGTGGGCTTTTTGTATAGGGAAGCACACAACACATCTCGAGCCGGCAAGCCTACAGAAGCGCGGGATTTACGCATTTACGCCCTTCGTCTTGGGGCCTGGAGTTCCTTTTTGTGTGCTTTCCGTTTGCTTTTCGTTCAGTCATTTACTCTCGTTTGGATGTGTTCTCCGTTGCGTCCTCTGCGAAATACACTCCCAGGATTGATAGTAGTAATTGTACATGTAGTAACTTGCAAGCAGAGACACAAGCTTAGAAGCAGAGGGTCCGGCTCTACCAGGCAGCTACTCGCTCACCTGTGTTGCAACTTGTGCAGGCTGAGCGTGCCACTGCTTTAGCTGCACCTTGGCAGCTTATGGCGCTCGAAGAGAAACCGTAGAGCGCAGCAGAACCCACATGATCCTGAAGCCAAGTTCCGACAATCAGGAACCATCGTGATACATCATTAGTATCATCTCTGACCTCATGAGATTTTACATTCGCGTTGAACATCAAGATGCAAATCCCCTGCCAACAGCATCTGGGCTTAGCAGAGCTCCAGGAGTTCTCTACGGGAACTTCGCGGACACTTGTGGCCACAGACGTGGCCGCCAGAGGCCTTTGCCCCAGTAAGAGTCGCAGCGCGTGATATGTTGCAACCGTGCAGGGAGCAATACTGTGAAGCTTGGTCGTCCCTCCCTGAGGTTTAGATGTCGAAGACATCACGCTTGTGGTTTGCCACCTGTTGGCATTGACCTGATGCTGTTCCTCGCTTCCCGAGCTGCTTTAATCACTACATCAGCATGCTAGTGCTGCCCACGTGTGCAGCATTTCTGGCATGAAAGGAGTCACCCGTGCTTGTGCGCATCAGCTTCGCTGAGCAGGTTTTGATTTTCCGGATTCCATGACCGGCTGCTTGGACGAGTCAGTGACGATCAAGAGACAAGATGTAATTCGATCGCAACATGTACAGCGGTTCTTGATCCCAGCAGAAGATGCTTGTCATGCATCTGGGCTCCTTCAATCGGGCATGGTCACTGAGCACATGAAGGCACACGCGCTTTTTGCCACCGTCTCGTTCCCACTATTGTGTTGACTTGCTTCTTGCTTTCACGGAGTCCATTCGAAACTCAAGCCAATCCTGCGAAATCAACTTCGAACCGTGAAGACTTGCCCTCCCTCAGTGAAAAGGCGGCCTGGAGGACTATGTGCACCGCATCGGCCGAACTGGCCGAGCCGGAAGGGCCGGAGCCGCTGTGCCTTGGCGAAGGGACGGCTGGGGCATTGCAAGGCAGACTCAAAGAGTCCTTATGAGTTCTTGGCTGTGAGATCGAACAAGCGGCCTCAGTGGTGGTACTAGTATGCAAACCTTCTTGGACATTTGGTGTCAAAGTGATGTGCATCTTTTGCGCAGCATGCCCTCAGGTCACATTTTTCCCTGCACCGGAGGACGTCTCGGGCACGCGGTCTGCAGGCATCGACATGCATTGGCTCTGCAAAGTGTTTGTGGCTGTCGGGTGCAGGACAAGGTCGGGGGGCGAAGCCTTGCTCATAGAATTCTTCGGCTCCATGCAGTACCCCTCCCCCCCTGCCCGCCATGGAGCATACCCTCAAAGGCTTATGAACCTTATGCCAGGCTGCAGTCCAGCCATACGGTAGCTATCGTGAATCTGGTCAGGACATCGACACACCCCAGCCCGCAAGCATACACCACACCAAGTTCCTGCCGAGCCCCGATTGCGCCCGTCCTGCCAGTAAGACGCCCTCATGGCGCCGGCAAGGAATAAGAGAGCCGGAGCGATGGCAAAGGTGAAGGCCACCGGGGACAAGGAAGAGCCTGGTTCCCAAAAGAAGGTAAAGAAGGCGAAGCCTGGCTCCTTTCAAGGTCTCGGACTGAGCCCACCCGTCTTCAAAGCAATTATGCGCTGCCTGGGATGCATGGAGCAGGTTTCCGTGCCCGTTTTTGTTTTTCAAACCCCTTCATGCATGCAACATGTTGCAACTTCCGAAAATCAACCGGATCATAAGCGGAGACTCGGAGAGTTCGGGTGGCGACGGTTTGCGGAAGCCGAGGCTTGGGATACAAGGTGCCGACCCCGGTTCAGCGGCGGTCCATCCCGGTAATCCTGGAGGGTCAAGACACGGTGGCGATGGCCCGTACAGGCTCCGGGAAGACAGCGGCCTTCGTGATCCCCATTCTTGAGCGGCTGAAGCAGCACTCCGAGAGTGTCGGCTGCCGAGCCGTGGTGTTGTCGCCTACCCGGGAGCTGGCTCTGCAAACCGCGAAGGCTTGCCGTCAGCTTGCGAAGTTTTTGGACCTGCGAATCTGTGTACTGGTGGGTGGCCAGGCCTTGGAGGCACAATTCGAGCACCTGGCCAACAATCCCGACGTGCTTGTGTGCACACCAGGGCGGCTAACGCACCACATCTCCGAGGCGGAGCTGAGCCTCCAACGTGTGGAAGTTCTTGTTTTTGATGAGGCGGACCGACTCTTTGAGTTGGGATTCGCAGAGCAGCTGCAGCAAGTCTTGGAGGCCTCGCCACCGAGCCGCCAGGTGCTGCTCTTTTCTGCCACCCTGCCCCAGCAGCTAGTGGCTTTCTCCCGTGCCGGTATCAAGGATCCTGCCTTCGTGCGCCTGGATGCGGAAACCTCTCTCTCCGAACAGCTCAGCCTTTGGTATCTCTTTGTGCGCCAAGATGAGAAGCTGGCAGCGGCCGTCGCCGTGCTGCGTCGCTTCCACAAGGAACACAAAACCACCATCATGCTCCCAAAATCGCACCCAGAGGGACTAGACTTGCCAATCAAAGTAACCTTGTAGCAGCTGGTAGCAATTGGTAGCACATGGTGGCACTCTACGAGAGGAATACTTAAGCGCATCCCAACCCCAGAGTTCATGCTTCCTACGTACCATGAGCGAGACGGCAGCAGCCGATCCTCGCGTTTTAGCATATCCGCTGCACAAGGTTTGTTGCTACGAAGCATCACGTGGAATTCTTCAATGAGCTTTTGCAGCAGCTCGGGCTTTCGGTGGCAGTGGTCTATGGTCAGATGGATCAAACAGCACGTCAGGAACAGGCCAGATGCTTTGCCAGAAACAGTCATGTCGACGAACAGCCGAGTGAGAGATAGTGAGAGTTGCAGGTGGCGCGCTTCAGAAAGAAGGAAGCCTTAATTCTGGTAACGACGGACGTGGCGGCGCGCGGCGTGGACATTCCGCTGCTGGACCACGTCATTTGGCATGGCAACAGCAGATAGCATCTCTGTTTAGACTGCACTGTGGCTGTTCAAGGTCTTAGTCGATTTCTCCGTCCTCTGTGCTCGTAGGTAATGTTTCTATCTCAGGTGGTGAACTTCGACTTCCCAGCCAGTGCGAAGCTTTTCATCCACCGCTGTGGGCGAACTGCCCGCGCAGGCCGCAGTGGCCTTGCAGCGTCACTTGTCACTTTGGACGACCTCCCATACACAGTGGAATTGATGACTTTTCTGGGACACAAGCTGCGACTTCCCGATGAGGATCTTGGCACAGAGGATGACATAAATGCAGCATCGGCACCCGTGCTTGGTGCCATGCCGGCCCTGGACCATGAAGTAGAGGCTCTAGGCGCATTGCTGGAAGAGGGCTCCTTGTTGCGAAGTTTACAAAAGTCGATGCAAGCTTCGTACAAGCTCTACTATAAAACCCGACCTTCTGCTTCACGTGCATCTGTCGCACGGGCGAAGCGGCTTCTTACAGATTGCGGCGGCCCGGCACACCTCCAGGGCCTTGTGCATCCGGCCTTTGCTAACGGCCTGGCGGCTCCCACAGCCAATCAAGCGAAAGCTTCGACGGTGCAGACAAAGGCAGACATGCCAGCCATCTCGTCCGACCTCGCTTATCTGAGGAACCTGCGAGGATACCGTCCCAAAGCTGAGAAGCTGGGCAATGTGCTCTCCTTCTCTGCCATGCGGACGATGGAGCAAGAGAAGCTAGATGCTGCAGCCATTGCTTCTAAGGACACCCAGGAAGCGATCCTGGCTGAACCTTCAGCCTCAACTCCGCGACGCCGGGTACAGACCCAAAAGAAAGTTGCAGCACCTGCGCCGCAGAAGGCCGTGAAACGGAACCGTCCACATTTGTCGAAGGCTGCCCGGCGACGCTTGCGTGCCGGGGATACCGAGGAGACAGAGCTCGTCGATGAAAACTTTGACATCACCGTGAACGACGGGGACGAGCACCAAAAAGGGGAAGATGGCACAGGAAAAGGAAAGACGGAGCAGTTCTACCTTAGCACCGAGAGAGATTTGACAGAGGAGGCTCGGGAGCGTGGCTACGACATGGAGCAATACCAAATGGACCTTTTGCCTGACGATGCATCGGACATCAAGAAGGCGAAGAGCGTCATGCGGTGGGATACCAAAAAGAAGAAGTATTTGCCGACAATGGTGTCGGTTGACGGCCGTGCTCTCAAAGGTCAGCGCCGCAATGAGAGCGGGAAGAAGGTGAAAGGCGAGAAGGAGAAGGGCAGCGCCTACCAGAAGTGGTCCCAAGCGACGAAACGACGCATCCAGAAGGTGGGGGAGGTTGAGGACCCCTCGAATGCACTGGGCAGGCTGAGAAAGTCTGAGGCGAAGACTGTCGACTTCGATGAGAAGGCAGAACCCGTGGAGGCAGCAACCTCCCGAAAGCCTGTAGTGCCTTTCCATGGCCGTATCAGTCAAGAGCACTTGACACACAAGCAGAAGCGAGCCCTCAAGAAACGGGCGAGACAAGACTCGGTGGCTGAAGGTGGAGGTGCCTCCGAATTGAAGACAGCTCAACAGATCCAGCAGGACAAGAAGCTGCGGGACCGGCAGAAGCTCAAGCAGAAGCCTTGGCTCCGCAAGCAGCGTGCAAAGCAAGCCAAGGAGACCCGAATGAAGAAGATGGAGGAACGCCAGATGAAGTACGGCGCTCGGACGAAGGCCAAGATGCTGATCATTGAGGGCCCCAAACGCTGGACGAAACGGCAGCAGAAGCCGCAAAAGGGCTACGGCCGGCGACAAGATTTCTGAGATTCTCTGCCGCAGAACGCCAGGATCTCCCCTGCTTCAAGGAGAGATGGTGAAGGGTGACGCCAAAGGCGGCCCAAAAAGCCGGCCGGGAGAGAAAGAGCTGCAGGTCTTCTGGCCAATGCTGCTTACCGCAGTGTTGGAATGCTTGCCTATATTTCTGCAAGCGAGTGCGCATAATTCTCACCCACCGTGCACGAGTCTCTCGCCTGTATACGGTTTTATACCCATCATTGATTTCAAAGGTGCATAGAATCTATGCCAAAACCACAACAGTGGATATCTACGGCGACTGTTGCACCACCAGTACATATTGTAACTGTATATTTGTTCTGCTATGGTATGGTCCAGCATGTATGCTATGCAGGAGTATAGGCAGTATGGGTATGTGGGGTAAATACATGTATGTATGTGATTGTACCTGTATATATGTATATATGTATGTATGTATGTATGTATGTATGTATATATATATATATATGTATGTATGTGTGTGTGTCTGTATGTATGCATG
>CAJNJA010020131.1:0-10005 GCA_905231915.1 Symbiodinium necroappetens
AACCCCAAACCCTAAACCCTGCAAAGCCTCCGAAGCCCCGCCTCTTCGACCCCGGGGCCAGCGCTGGGATCCCTGTTGTATATCGCTCGGAGCCTGGGTTGTTTCGTACGTACATATATATATATATGTATATGTATATGTACGTATGTATGTATATGTATATGTATATATGTATGTGTGTGTGTGTATATATATATGTATGTGTATATATATATATGTATATATGTATATATGTATACATATATATATATATAGAGAGAGAGATATGGGTTTAGGGTTTAGGGTCTAGGGCTTAGGGTTTAGGGTGTAGGTACGTAGGTAGGTAGGTAGGTAGGTAGGTAGGTAGGTAGCAATATGTCTGCAAATCTTGAGCCTAGATTTGCACATGGCCAGTCGTATGATTGTATGATGGTTTGGTCTTGGTTTTCGGGTTCAGGGTTGACGCCAGACAGGTTGCTAGCTGCCACAGGGTTTCCAGATGTGGGATCTAGCGATCCCACAAGATTCCGGAACCCTAAAGGTTTAGGGGTTTAGGGTTTAGGGTTTATGATAGGGGTTTAGGGTTTAGGAGTTTAGGGGTTTAGGGGTTGAGCCCTAAACTTCCCTAAACCCTAAAACCGGGTCTTCAACAAGCATGGGGGGCAGCTTTAGATCACGAGTCTGCAGTATGTGCCTTGGTTGAACGTATGGGCAGGGTTTTTTGTATGGCTCATAACCCAGAACTCTGGCATGCTCCACTTTTGAAAACCCCCCATAAACCCTAAACTCAAAACGCTGAACCCTAAACCCTAAACCCTGAGCCCTGAATCCTAAACCCAAAACCCGAAACGCTGAACCCTGAAACCCTGAACAAGACGGAAACCCGAAACCCCTAAATTCTGCCTTTCTCTGGGGCCTGACACTCCCGCCCTAGGCAACAGGTCCCCAAACCTGAACCTCGAGCAAAGGGGCCCGGCTACTTCAAGCAGGGTTTTGGGGTTTAGGGCTTAGGGTTTAGGGCCTAGGGCTTAGAGGAGGGTTTAGGGCTTAGGGTTTAGGGCTGTGTAGGGCTTAGGGCTTAGGGTATGTTATTCGATAGTTCGAAGAAGGAGCCGAAAAAGGAATACCACCTTTTCTGCGCTCCTTTTCAGGGGCTTAATTTAAGTTACCATAATAGGGATCTATAGTAAGTAATAACATGGTTTCCTCGTTACAGGTAACTTAAATTAAACCCCTTAATAAGAACCCAGTTTTGTAAACCCCTAGGGACACCACTGACTTGTCGGCCCAGAAGCTTGTAGAAGAGGGAAGGCTGGAACCACCGGTGCGTCGAACCTCCGAATACTCTCTGGTTCTTAGTAGGGAATGGGGGCCTTAAACCCTAAACCCCCTAAACCAAAAAAAAAGCCTTAAGACCTGAAGCCCCTAGACCCCAAGCCCGGTACCTCTCTTCTCTCTCTGGTTCTTAGTAGGGAATGGGGGAATGGATCCCTATGATAGTCCCCCAAGGTCCCTTACAGTAGTCCCAATAACCCATTCCTCCATTCCCTTCTAAGAACCAGGGAGAATATCGGAGCATGGCCACTTTTTTCCGGGCGGCCGGGTTCTCCGTAATGCTCATTTCGGGCTTCAGGTTTTAGGGTTTAGGGTTTTTTAGTTTTTAGGGTTTCTAGGGTTTAGGGTTTAGGGTTTTTAGGGTTTAGGGTTTTTTCGGGCTTAGGGTTTTTTGGGTTTAGGGTTTAGGGTTTAGGGGTAAGGGTGTTCATAGACCCAATCCCGAATCCAACCAGGTTTTACTGATCCCGGATACTGAACTTCCCACGCCTCATCCCTTATACCCCGACGGCCCCAAGCCTGAACGTCTTCAAGCCACCTGCCGAATCCTGAATTGCGCCCTACCTAGACCCTTAAATGTAGCACCTTTTAGTGGATGACCTGTTTTATGGTTAGGATCCTATAATACTAAGGTAACCAAAAAAAGGTACTACATTTACGGGTCTGGGTGAAGCCCTACGCCGAAAGGCAAATCGGAAAGAAGAAGCAGCCGAGATGAGCTGTAAACCCCACCTTCCCGAAAGACACTACACCTTGAAAACAGCGCAAACCCCTCAAGCCCCGGACCTTTTGGTAGCAAAGACTTATAGAAACCCTGTAGTACCTTAAGGACGAAATGAACCCCAAAAGGGTTTCAGGTTCATATACCATATAGGGGTTCATACTATAAGGGTACAGGACCCCTACTTATAAGGGTCATTTGGTCTCCAAGGTAGCAGAACTTACACAAATCCGATTCACCCTGAACTTTTTGAGCCAAAACATGGCTGCCATTCCGTGTATCCGGGCTTGGCCCTCCCTAGACACTATACCCTAAACCCAAAACCCGAAACCCAAAACGATAAGGCCTTCAACCCTAAACACTACAACCCTACCCAAACCCCAAATGACCTACCTTTTTTTGCGGACTTATACAAAGAAATCACAATAAGGAACCCTAAAAAAAGTAGGTTCTTTAGTCCAGGTAAACCCTAAACCCTATAAACGCCAAACCCTAAAGGCCCTAAACCCTAAAAGCCTTAAGCCCTGAACCCTACAACCTTAAACCCTAAACCCTACAACCCTAAACCTTGCACCCCAAAATCCTGGACCGGGCCTGGTCCTCCCCAGGTGTAGGAGATCATTTGGTCCCAAGCAGAAAGATAGTTCCAGCCTTTCAAGGGGTTTTGGGCTTCAGGGGTTTCGGGGTTTAGGTTTTGGGGGATTTCGGGTTTAGGGGTTTAGGGGTTCCAGCCTTTCAAGGGGGTTTTGGGGTCCAGGCTCCCACAGATCTTGGGTTTCTTGCAGAACCCTCAACCCTAAACCCAAACTTAAACGGCTCTCATGGGGTTTAGCTTTAGATTATCGGGGTTCTTAAGTGGATAGCAAGATAGGTCCAGCCTTCCAACAACAGCGTTTGGCCTTTTAATCAGTCACCATCTTAATGAGGGGTCCTGCTTGAGGATTCGATACTTGTTCAGGTTTCGTATTTTCGGAAATTGGCATTTGCGACTCACATCACTCAACATGATCATTTGCACATGCAACCTGAATGTGCTTGCCTTGATTTGCCCAAACCTTTGATGTGCCGTCCAAAGTGGACTCGCGACGGCTTTTCGTGGTTTTTTGGTGTTTTTCCGGCCTTCGGAGCTGATGCTTCCGGCCCCTTGCGACCTTTTGTGAATGTAACCCTAAGGCTCAAAATGCCACAAAAGCCCTATGTAGCAACCCAAAAGCCTTAGAATATGAGTTCCCAGAGCCTTAAGGTAAGAGTGATGTGACTCTCAAGACGTTCTGCGCACTGATGACAGCAGCATCACATGCACAAGGAGAGTCATGCAAGTATATGGGTTTCGGGTTTAGGGTTTAGGGTTTGGGGAGCTACGGCTAATTATCACCGCTGTATGGGGAGCTACGGCTGATTATCACCACTGGCACCGGCGGGTGCCAACCTGCTCTTTCAGTGCTCATCCATTGTGAGGCCGCGCCTATGCCGGGCCGTCGCAGACGGAACGCAAAACCATCAGAAAACACAGCGTCTGCGCTGCCGGCAGGACGGAAGGCATCGCACATCAAGATCCTACCCCCATCATGGTACCCATAGGCTCCATTAAGGTTCCTTTAGGGGTTTATGTTTAGGGTACTTTAGGATCCTATAAGGTAATCCCAAAAAGGAACTACTTTGGAGCCTATGGGTAGGACCGAGGTGATGGGTAACTTCCAGACTTAGTGAGATGCCTTCCGTCCTGCCGGCAGCATCTGAAAACCTTACACACCGGTAGAACCACTTCTTCCATGATTTAGGGTTTCGGGCTTCGGGGTTCAGGGGTTTAGGGACGGCTTGAACCTGAAATGAACACCGATCGATCAACATGCCAACAGACAGCGTGCGAGGCACGATGTACATATTCCTACGGGGTCGCACAAACACTCACTGAAGCCTCGAAAACCCTAAACCCCTAAACCCTATAAGCTCTAAGCCCTAAACCCTACAAACTCTAAACCCTAAACCCCTAAACCCTAAACTGTAAAGTGCGAAAGCAAGTGGGCTGCCCTTCGACACGAGGCCTCCCCAGTCGTGGTTGCCAAGTACCCCAAGCCACCTGCAACAGCGAGGCCCCGTGGGGTTAGGGTGTAGGAATATCAGGGTTTAGGGTTTAGGGGTTTAGGGCTTAGGGTGTAGGAATATCAGGGTTTAGGGTTTAGGGATCCCTCCTAGAATCCCCCTATGGGGGACCCAGCAATACATTACGACAGGGTTTGGAATGTATTGGAGGGTTCTGGTGGGGGGTGTCAGGGGGTTGCGATTTCCAGCTTCCGTGCCATCGACGTAATTGCATAATTATATTTATGTCGTTTTATGTTAAAAGATATGATGGGCAAGACTTGGCTCTAAACTTAGTGTGTTTTTTTGTTGTGGTTCCTATCTCATGCTCGCTTCCTCTTTCTCTCTCTCTCTGGGGCTTCAGGCTTGCTTCAGGCTACTGTTCGACGGGGGCAAGCGGAAAACTGCACTGACATCCTCTGCGGCCGACTTTGTTTTGCAACGGCGGACGAACGCTTCTGCAGCTTCGCCTTTGGCAGCTGACACACACCTTTGTCCACCCAGCTTGAACGCCCGTTGGCAGCTGACACAAAACTTTGTCCACCCAGCTTGAACGCCCATTGGCAGCTGACACACCTTTGTCCACCAGCTTGAACGCCCCTGGGCAGCTGACACACAACTTTGCCCACCAGCTTGAACACAAAAAGCGTCTGCAGCAAAGTCGGTCCGTCGGCAGTTCTGGCACAGCTTTGTCCACGTGCTGTGAGAACTGCAAAAAGACTGCGTCCCATTGACGACCGTCGGCGCGATCGCCCTGAACCTGCCGCAAACTTTCCTCGAGAACTCTTTCGAAGGCAGGGGCTTGCTGCTGCTGCCGCTGCTCATCTCGCCATGCTTCAAAACCGCAGCGAAGTACCCAGGCGCTCGCTCGCACAGAGAACCCCAGCTCGGCCTGGGTATATTTTTTGGTTGCTGCTAAGGCAAGAGGGTTAAGGGATGTTAAGGGTTTAGGGTTTAGGGATGTTTAGGGTTTGCAGACTTGCAGAGACGAAAAAAAGAAGGAAGGAAACGTAGCAGACGAGCAGGTTGACTTTGCCACTCCATACCCTCACGCAGTCGTCTTGAGTGCACAGCGGCCTGCCAGAGGTAGCAGCAAACATCCTCCGCATGACCTCCATGTACGCACGGATGGCTCGCAAAGCCCGCATCCGAGTGAGGAAACGAAGTGTCGCAGAAAACTGCATCCTTCTGCACTTCCAGATCATGCGCCGCTTGGATGCCCATGGCTGCTGAGCTGCCCACCTCCAGCAGCAATGTCGTGGCGGTGCACCGAACCTTGAACCATCCCGGCGCCACCTCCATCAGCAGCCGTGGAAGTTCATGGGTGTCCTCGTGCGGGTCCATGCAAAGCACCGGGCTGCAGCAGCTGGCTCGGTAGACATTCGGCTGATCCGCCACGGACTCTGGCAACACCAGCTGCAAACCAACGCACTCCTGCCTCCTCGTGAGGCTTGGTGCCGCTTCTCTTCTTGCCATGGCTGCCTCGAAAGACCCTGCTGACGATGGCCATCTGTGCACTGCCCAGCGGGTGCAAGCGGAGGACGACCAGCTGATAGTCGCGGTTCATGCCATCATCCAGCACATTGGAAGGTCGGAAGGATGTCGGGGCTGGGACGATCACCTCAGACTTCTTGCATCCCGCCACGTCAACTGCAGCCTCCTGGGCACGAGCTGCGACCAACCTCGAAAAGCCCCTTGCAGTCCGAAGGAACGTTGAGCCTCTCACAAGTCCTTCTGCAGCTGGTTCCACTGCGAAAGGGGTTTCTTCGGCTTCTGCACACTTGGCCAGGGCTTCACCCAGCCGCATCTGCGTCACGAACCCCAGCAGGTCGGGAGCCAGCTTGTGCAGTCGGATCAGCATTGCATGCTCGGAGTCACCAGCGACTGGCTCGTACCTGTCCATGCCATGCTTCTGCAGGAGAGCCTCCAGTGTCATTGGGGACTCGGTGTCACCAGACGTCGGAGCGGGATCCTTTGCATCTGTGCTGCCTGCGATGCCACCAGACGTCGGAGCGGGATCCTTCGCATCTGTGCTGCCTGATGCCATGTCACCAGACGTCGGAGTGGGATCCTTGGCATCTCTGCTGTCTCCTCCCTCCAGGTCGCGGATCTCTGCAATCACCTCGGACTCTTTCTGCAAGCATGCAAGTGTCTGGGCGAGATCTGGGTCACCGGGGTCCACGGCCACCGTCTTCGACATCCGAATGGGCCTGCTCCTCATCCTCCAGCTCCTGCACTGAAGCGTTGGAAACACGACATATCACGACATGGATACAAAGATATTATTCGAAAGGCCGCACCAACAACAAAAGATACTGTAAAGACACCGAATACCTCTTCGTTGCGAAACGTCCGCAGCCGATCTGCAACCAGCTGCTTGCCGAGGACGTTCCACCAGTTTTGCAAGGCAGCCCCCACGTCGGCAGCACTTTTGCCGACGCTTGTCAAGGCTTTGAAAGCACACACCGTGGCCCAGGCTCGTTTCCCAGCTTGGCTTGCTCATCCGTCAGTGAGCAGCTTTGTCTTGTCGACGGCAAACCCAGCCATGGCCCTCTTGCGGCGCAGATGCAGCATCTGAGTGGTATACAGCGCAGCTCGGATGGTGGGGAGGCGATGGGCAATGTTGTTCTTCACCTCGCCAAAGTGGTGTTCGTTGCAGTCTTCCATGCAGGCGGATGGCCGAAATGGGCAGCCAGGCGGCCAGTTGGCCATGCGCTCAACCAAGTGCCCGCATCTTGCGAGCAGGTTCCCCACTGTTATCGAGTGGAAATACCGAGAGCTCGAGCCACCTGTCTCCATGAGGTCAAAGAGAAGCAGGTAGTAGCCGCACAATGCACACTGAAGGATGTCCGAGGCATCCGTGAAGATGTGGGAGCTGAGCCATGTACCGCACCACAGGCCCACCATGAACATCCAGACCACCAAGCCTAGGCTGTCCCACTGCTGCACATCCACGCACTGTGGATTCAGCAGCCAGCTCGACTGTGTGTCGGACTGGCTGTCCGTCCCACGCCATGAGGAAGCTGGCAAGCCTCGGTTCAACATCGCCTGCGGCCACACCTTCAGCTCCAGGACTCGAGTCTTTACTCGAAGGGCTCTCGTCAAGCATTTTTGAGTGTGGCCGGGGTCGTTGGCCGAGAACACGCAGTGCTTGCCTTGATAGGCCATGCTGCTGAAACGCCAGCAGGGAAGATCCAAGGACCTCGCAAGCGGGACACACTCCTTGAAGAAGGGCACGTTCTGGTACCGCTCTTTGGCCATCAAGCCCAGGAAGAAACTGTTGAGCACCATGCGAGGGGTGATTGTCACAGGAAATGCAGCCGGGCGGGGCCGGTGCTGCAGCACAAACAGCTTTCAACACGAGTCCAACTTGCTCAAAGACGGAGTCGAGGGTGACCTCGCTGAGCCGCTTGGGGATCATGGCCATCTCGAAAGACAGTTTGCGGGTGCTAGCCTTCTTGAGGAGGAAGCTGACGCATTGCTGGCTGAGATCTGTTTTCTTGAGCATGCCGGGGGCATGATCGCTGACACGGAGCTTGGCATTGCTTCCGGATCCTCCGATGAAGTACATTCCATCAGGGAAGGCTTGCAGAGACCATTGTGGCCAAAAGGCTGCATCGTCAAAGCAGATCATATAGTCGCGGTCGTCACTGCCGATGATGTCGAGGTGGCACTTGAACCCGAGCTAAGCTTCATGTGCTCCTGACCCGAGCTAGGCTTAATGTGCCCCTGTGCCTCGAGCTAGGCATGTCTTGAAAGGTGTGCCCCCCTGTGATGTGTATCGGGATATATCGGGATGCCATGACATGTGCCATGCTACCTCAGCCTTCGATGGATGCGACATGTGAGCAAGCACGTGCAACGGCTTCAAGGGCAACCGATGGCAAGCGGCAATCATCGGCAATCTCTGCGAGCCTCGCCCGATCCGGCACCTTGGCATTTAAAGGGAAAAGCCCGAGAGCAATCACAGTGCCAAAACCCGACCGGAACCCAAACAACACCCGAAACCCGCTACCCTGCCCTGGCCATGCCGGAATCGCCGTCGATCGCCAAATCAATGACCAACTGCTTCAGCTCCTCCGGAACCTGCGCCGGGAATCGGCGGGAATCCGAGGAACCAAAATGCAGACCTGGCCTCCCGGATATGGTTGGCTCGTGCCCATGCATCGGCCTGCACACAAATTTAGAGACACCCATGGAAACCCGACCACGATAACTACTTCCGTCGCCCCGCCTTGTTTTTGCTTCGAAAAACTTCCGTCTCGATGCCGTCAGCGGACCATTGGAATTGAACTCAGCAGGAATAGGAATCGAAACTAGAAGAAAAAAGCAGCAAGCACATGGATCAGGCCCATTCAGGCCCCGGCACTCTCGTCTCGTCTGACCATAGCTCCGGAACCATGCTGTCCAAACCATGCTACAGTGGCTTAAGAACTTATCTAGAAGTAAAACCCAGTGCCGACCTAGTGGCTTACTAACCCGTCCCCTTGTGCCGTTACAGTGGCTTAAGAACTTATCTAGAAGTAAAACCCAGTGCCGACCTAGTGGCTTACTAACCCGTCCCCCTGTGCCGTTACAGTGGCTTAAGATCTTATCTGACCTAGTGGCTTACTGTCCCCCTGTGCCGTTACAGTGGCTTAAGATCTTATCTAGAAATATAAAACCCAGTGCCGACCTAGTGGCTTACTAACCCGTCCCTCCGTGCCGTCATAGTGGCTTTAGGTCTTACTTATACTAAACTGCCTGTGCCCCATGTTTGAGAATCCGATGTCCTAGGGCATGCCTGCACGGCCATGCATGCTCCTTCTAAGGCAAAATGCCTGAGAGGACGAGCAGACATGTGACATGGGCAATCAACCCAACAGCACAAACACAAGCCTCGCGGGGGGGGGGAGACTCAGCAATACATTCTAGGTCTCGGTGATCCCTTGGGAACCCCACATATCAATGTATTAGACGCCCCCCCCGTGCCGCCCCCCCCCCCCCCGCAATACACTAGATAAGTAGGGGGATGTTTCGGGTGTAGGAATATCAGGGTTTGGGGCTTCTAGGGTGTGTGGCTTTAATGCAGCCACCTGGCCTGTGTGTTAGCGCCTCCCGGCTCGTTCGGAACCACGGCAGGCCTTCCCACTCCCACGTTGCGGCGCCCTCCTACAGCCCGGCCGCGGAGAGCAGCAATGGGACGAAGAAACCTGACAACGAAGTGCCTTCATGGCGGTCGAATGCCGCGGGTGCCCCCGAGCTTGCCAGTCAGGGCCCAGGAGGCGAGTCCGCGGGGGTGCAGGCGGGCGTCGCGAACTCTGGCGTGACTTCACCACCGCAGTTCGGTGCAGCTTCGCCCCAGACAAGACCCTGGATCCGCAAGGCGTTCCAAGATCGTTCGCGCTGTCGGGCGATTGCCGCCCCAGCGGGTCCGTCCCGAGCAGCGGCGTCTACCGTGCCTGATGCGGTAGTCGGCCCCGGGTGAGTGGCCTCGCCTACCCGCTTGCCCGCATACGAGTTGCGTCGGTTGCATCGTGCGTGGCGTGTCCTTTCGATTCGCGCGGCGCGGTGGAAGAAACCCTGCTCTCTTTTTGGCAGTTTCCGGCTGTTGCGGCGGTCAGGATAGGATGTGCAAACACTTCCGGCAAGCAACTGTTCAGGACTGCTAATACCGGAAGTAATCAAAAACTCTGCGGCAAGCCTGTCGGGCTCAGATCTTCTTGTAATCTCAAGCTTTCGGTCATCTTCGGCGGTGGCCTCGGTTCTGCCCCTTGCCCTTGCCCTGCTTGTCCTTGCTGGTGGTCCGTGGACGGTGTCTACCGCCACCTTTCGCCTCCAGCACCAACTGCACCGCCTCCGCCAGTCTGTCGTCTGCCTCAGCTCGGGGTGGGCTGCGCGAGCGGCTG
>CAJNJA010020132.1:0-10005 GCA_905231915.1 Symbiodinium necroappetens
TCAGGGCGTAGGGTTTTTAGGTTTAGGGTTTTAGGGCCTTTTTAGGGTTTAGTTTTTTAGGTTTAGGGTTTTAGGGTTTTCAGGTTTAGGGGTTTAGGGTTTAGGGGTTTAGGGTTTAGGATTTAGGGTGTCAGGTTAAGGGTTTAGGGTTTAGGGTTCCATGTCTTGTGGGAGCTTCTTGTTGTGTGGCTGTCCGAGCGTCACTTCTGCAGCTGGCCGGGAGCGAATGCTTGGCGGCTACAGCTGCAGTGGCCGTACCCAGAGAACCCAATATCCAGGCCCCTATAATTTAAGGGCTATTCCTTTATTATAAACCCTAAACCCTAAACCCTTAAATATTCAGGCCCCTATAATTTAAGGTGTATATTCCTTAATTACGGGTTAAATTGGGTTCTTTGGCCGTACCGACCATGTGGTCTCGTGATGACTCAAGGTCAGCACCCTGAGCTGGCTGCAAGCATCCGAGAGACCATCATGCAGGTGGGTTTAGGGCTTTGGGTTTAGGGTTTAAGGTTTAGGGTTTAGGGCTTTGGGTTTACGGTTTAGGGTTTAGGGGTTAGGGTGCCCTGGTAGAAAGACTTCATAGGAATGGATTAGGCTTTCATGGAGTCTGGGGGGTAGGGCGCAGAATCTATGTGTAGATTTGTTTACATGATCTTTCAACCCCTCAATAGGCCATACATCCCTGGTAGAGTCTTGCTGAGCAGGGTTCAGATAGCGAAAAAACTGGGTCATGTGCAAGCGATGCACCCACGAGCCTTGCATCAGGCACAACTGCTCTGGCAGCAGGCTGTCAAGGTGATTGGGCAGTACGCACAGGCCGAAACGCTATGGGCAGCATTGTGTAGCCAACAAGCTCGCCATCACAGGGTGCTGACCGTCGTGATGTCATAGTCGTGAGTATCTTCCTCCTTGTGTTCCTGTTGCGCATCCTCCCGTCAGCATCATCGTCTTCATCTAAACCACCATCGGCAACAAGGACAGGATCGTCACCATCATCACCGTCATCATAGTCTTTTGCCGTCATCATCGCCTTCACTGCACCAGGCAGAATCGTCGTTATCTGTACCGCCACCGAAGGCATCGTCGTCATCATGGTCACTGTTCCTTTCCATCATTAGATCCATTACATCTACATCACCACCGTCTATAACATCATCGTTATCTCCGTCGACACACTGCTGATTGAGAGAGCATTCCATCTACGAGGTTCACTTCAACTGCACCAACAGTTCTGAAGAGAATGCAAGTAAGCAAATACATCAGTAAGTACTACTGCGAAAACACTCACAACAGCCTTGAAGATGAAAGTTGCAAGGATCAGGACAAAGTAGTGCTGCTTCACATGCAAGGGCTTGCTAGCGCCATTTCCTGCTTTTTCAACAGCACCCCGGAGCACAGTCAAAACATCCAGGATCAGGGTTTAGGGTTTAGGGTTTAGGGATCAGGGTTTAGGGTTTAGGGTTTATTTAGGGTTTAGGTTCGTACTGTGATTTTGGGTTTGGTTTCAGGCACCACAGGCAGGAGGCAGCCAGTGAGCGTCGGTTGCAAAGCGGCCAAGTAGCAGACGAAGGCATGCACTAAACCCTAAACCCTAAAACCCTGAACCAAAAAAACGTAAACCCTAAAGAGTATAAGATTATAAGCTCTATCATTAGTCGCTTCACTCGGCTCTACTTACATGCCTTGGAACCGGAGAAGTGGTAGAAGTGTAGGAACCTCGAGAGGTGTCCCGGAAAGTCATCGAAACGGTGCTGCCCGACTTGAACTTGGCAGTTCAGGCTGCCGGAAGGGGGGGGGGCCTAAACCCTAGACCCTAAACCCTAAACCGTGTGCGCGAGTCTGCGAGATCACTTCGGCTCTATGCATCTATGCCACCAGACCCCACATTTCACAGACGGACGTCAGGAATCAGTGCCAGAGCTGGGCTATGACCTGCTGAGTATGGTGGAGAGCCCCGAGCTTAGTGTGGGGGGGGTGGGGAGCCACATGCCCACAGCTTCGACCTGAGTGCCGGTCCCTTAGAAGTAATTAACGTCTTCTGCCCTCGAATTTTCATGACCGGGGGGGTTGACATCGTCACAGGGTGCTTTATTCCTGCTTTCCCGGAGGGGCATAATGTACTATGCTCTACTGCGCTACAATGCACTGTACTATGTGTGTCCTAGAGCTTGCTTGTCAAGGTTGGATCCAGCAGAGCCTCGACTGCAGAGTTGCTTGCGGGAATTCTCCAGTGAGTTTGTCCGGGGCCCTATGATAGGGTTTCATAGGCTTGGTAGCTGAGTAGGTAACCTTTAACCTTTTTGGGCTTATTTAACCCTACTATAACTGAAAGGTTAACACGTTTTTGGCTAGGGTACTCAGCGCCTAAGTAGGGGTTCATCAGGCCGGGTTTGATGCGGGTCTCTGCCACGTTTGATCGCACTGCAAGCGACTTCACCGCAGGATGACCGCTGACAGCGAAAAGATGCACTGGCTGTGCACGGAGCTGTCGAAACATCTGGAGAAGATGATCCATCAGGCGGATAGGGAAGGGGCACATCTTAAAGAGTCATTACAAGGATCACAGACGTGCTCACTAGTTTCAGAATCAAACCCGATGTAGGGGCCGCTATAGGGATCATTTTAATATGCGCAACTGTCGTGCAATTATAATGTACAAATAAGTGCCGTAATCTACCACAATGTGAGGTCTTTGAGGAACTACTGCAAGTCTCACAAGGATTTTATGATAATCTACTCTGCCAACTACTATGCCGGTTTAGGGTTTAGGATTTAGGGTTTTTGGGGTCTACTATAGCATGGGGGCCTTGTGTCGAGAAACTATGTGGGGTTGTAGTTGACGAAGGCCCTGAGACCGCCGTCGTTGTCCACTTTCCCTACACTCGATGCTCTGAACCCTAAACCCCAAACCCGGTTTCTACGAACCCCCGAAACCCTAAACCCTAAACCTTGAATCCTGCCCCCATTCAGTAAGAGTTGAGTAATATTCATGAATATGGATATATAAGGCCCTTAACTTGATAGTAGCCCTATTATAGACTGTTACTGGCTGGGGGCAGTGCCCAAACCCTAACCCTTGAATCCCTTTCCCGTCGTTGTGTTCTGAGTGTCTTCACATGGCTTCGGCATTCCCAGAGAACCCAATACCCCTTCAAGTAAGGAATATACATTGAACCATAAAATTAATGCCCCCTATAATTTAAGGTAGACTCTTTAATTAACGTGTGAATTGGGTTCTCTGGGTTGGTCGCCCCAGTGGAGGCGCAAGCTCAGCAGCTGCAGCTTCAAGCCGCAGCTCCCGAGGCCAGGGCAGCTCGGAGGCAAGTATTACTTACAGAAGCCTGAAGAATCCAAAACCCTAAAGCCCTAAAGCCCTAAACCCAAAAGCCCAAAAGTGGTGGTTTAAGGTTTAGGGTTCAGGGGTTTAGGGGTTTACGGTTTAGGGGTGCTGCCTTCCCTTATGTTTCTTTGTTATAATCATACTATAATTTACCGAAAAGACCTAGTTCGGGGAACTTCTCCAGTCCAGATCAAACAGAGATCCCGTGAGATCCCTGCTGCCCTTCCGCTGACGAAAGAGGGCATCTAGCCCCTTAACCCCTCAAGCCCTGAACCCTAAACAACTAAACCCTAAACCCTGAACCCTGAACCATAAACAACTACACTCAAAACCCTGAACCCTAAACCCAACAAACCCCTAAACTCAAAAACCCTGAACCCTAAACTCCAAAACCCAATGAGGCTGAAGTCTTAAGCCCTGAGCTCCAGCAGGGGGTTTAAGGGTTTAGGGCTTAATAGTTTAATGGTTTAGTGGTTTAGGGATTAGGGTTCAGGGTTTCATGGTTTAGGGTTCAGGGCGTAGTGGTTTAGGGATTAGGGTTTAGGGTTCAATGGTTTAGGGTTTAATGGTTTAGGGTTTTGTGCCGAAGCTTTTACCAGGGTCCTAAGTACCCATAGTAGGAAGCGGGGCCTCTATAGTGTCACGTAGGATCATGGTTTGGGTAAGTATGCCCGAAACCCTAAACCCTTAAACCCTAAGAGGTCACGGTTTAGGGTTTAGGGTTTCCCCTGGTTTCCGGAGGCTCGGAGGCCAAAGCCGGGGAACTGAGGCGCCACAGCCTCCGAATGCAATCTGCGATGCTGGCAGTCAAGCTACCCCACGCAGAAGGCATTGTGTCGAAGAAATGCACGGATGTTTTTTTCTTCGGGGCGGGGTTCGAGGGAGTTCTAGGGGCAGGGGATTGGGAACCACAATGACCGGCGCAGCACGCCTTCAGACTCACGGATGCAATGGCGCAGTGCTTCCCTCTCTCACTGGCTCCCTCGCTTACTCACTGTGCTCACTAGAGGTTACGTCCTGCGTGCTCCCCCTTTGCAGTACCGTCGAATCAGCAAGATCACCAGCAGTGGCTGCATCACCATCACAACCAGCATAATCTTATTCAAATCATCATCGTCATGATTATGTCCCCATCACTTCCATGATCAAATGCATGATTGGGTATCGCTCGTTGCATTCCGGGCACTACTCCCAGCGTTCGTTCGCGTGGGAGTTGCCACTATTGTGCCCTGCTTGTCTCAGAGCGGGGCTCCATTTCCCACTTCTATACATTGGTACCGAGACCACGAGTGTGCTGTCAAAATCCCTGGCTCCAGTCCCTAAACCCTCAAGCCCTAAAGCCCCAAAGCCCTAAACCCTAAACGTTTTGGTTTGACAGGTTTCTCTATCTTGGGGCTATCAGGATTCCAGCTTGAAGTGAGCTTCCCTTTGTGAGCATCCACAAGCTGTTCTGTGGCCCTGGAGAGGCAAGATCTGTTCGACGAGCTGGAGCTCTTTGCAAACAAGATCTCGAGGGGGACGTATTCTGACGTCCCTCGGCTGGTATCCACTGGTCGAGGGAGCAGAAAGTCTCGCCTCGACGCATCGGAGAAGGTTTCTGGGGGTAGCCCTACAAAAAACCGAACCCTTGTTCTCCAGAAGCCTTCCCGACATTTCTCCCTGCCACAGCAAGCACCGCTTCCCCGCGCGAACCCCTTCCCGAGAGGTCTAACAGAATATAGCTCCTACTAACGAATACAATTTCCCTTAAATCCTGGTCAGCATCTCTCCATGGTCTAAGGGATGCTCCTCAGCAAGGGGTGGCAAACCCTACAAACCCGCTACATGAACCCCCGTACCAGGAGGGACAGTTGGATCGGACACTCTGGGAGTTCAAGGGTATTTCTTGGGCTTTAAGTATTAAGCGGCCTTAAGGCCCTCCTGAATACAGCTTGAAATTCTCCGTTACTTAAACACAAACTTTGAAGAGTCCGGCATTGTTCCAAAAAAGCCTGAACAGCTGGGCTCTCTTTGCAAACATGTGTTTATCGTAAATTTCCGAGGCCGCGGAGGAAGGCAAAACTCGCGAGCTGGTAGTGCCAAAGTCGCAGCTCAGGAGGGTTTAAGATTCAGGGTTTAGGGTTTAAAAGTTTATGAGTTGATATAGTATAGGAGCCTGCAATTACCTCTACTACGTGTGTTGGGGGTTCCTTACTATAACTATGGTATAATATACCCCACAAGCCTATAATAGTTATTATATAAGGCCCCTAACATTAAGGATTATTTGCTATGAGGGTTGCTTCTGCAGCTCTGGAAGGATTCAACGTTTAGGACTTTAGGATGTGATAGGAGGGTTATGAGAAGGATGAGAAACTCTAAAGGTTTTAAAATTACTCTATATTGTTCTCACAGGGATAACGTGTCAGAGGTATATACTCTAAAAATATTAGAAGTATGGCTATCTGTAAGGGTTACTACTGTTGATGATATAAACCCTGCATTACGTTACGGACCCTATACTATGGGAACTATTCCTAATTATAAGCAATGCAGAATTCTATCATCAGCGGTATAATGATCGGAGCTCAGCAGGGCTCACCTCTTCAAGGATTGCAGGGGCGGAGCGATTTTGGGGTTCCGGGTTTACAGTCCTTAAAAAGGCTTCGAGGGTTTAGGGTTCCTAAAGGTACCAAAAAATTACAAGCTATAGTAAGGGCTACGTATACTTCTAAGGAGCACCATAAGGCAGAGAAGCATTGTCTACTGGGTCTACGAGTCGAGTTTCCTTGTCTCTCAAAGCCTCCCAATCGAGGCTTTCAGCTTCCCAAACACGCCTTGTCGTAACCAATCATGATTCTCCTGCCATCATGGGTAGCCCTTACGGAACCCCCCAAAAAAAAACAAAAACAAATCCAAAAAAGCACACAAAACACGAGAGAAAAAAAGACACCAAAGCCCTCTGCCCTTGTTTAGCTTCCCATGTCTGAGCCGGACAAAGGATCTCCTCTTTCTTTCGCCCGGCTTCGGCCCTGGGGCGCTGAAGGCTCCGAGGGTTTAGGGCTTACGGTTTCGGGTTTGAGGATTTCGGGTTTGAGGGTTTGAGGGCTTAGGGTTTCGGGGTTTAGGCTTCATGGTTTCGGGTTTAAGGGTTTCGGGCTCAGGGTTTTAGGGTTCAGGGTTTCAGGGTTCAGGGTTTTAGGGTTCAGGGTTTCAGGGTTTCGGGTTTAAGGGTTTAGGGTTTAAGGGTTCAGGTTCAGGGTTTCAGGGTTTCGGGTTTAAGGTTTCGGGTTCGAGGTTTTAGGGTTCAGGGTGTCACGGTTTAGGGTTCAGGGTTCAGGTGGTTGGGGCTAGGGACAGCAAAGGGTCCAAGTTAGGGCGTATAGGGTTTAGGGTGCCGTGAAGGTCCGCTTACTTCGGAGTTTGAAGGAGTCGTGTTTGGCATCGGCTTTCGGAGGCGTTTTGGCTCCGCTTGTAGAGCTTTAGGATGTATCGGGGTTTAGGGTTTAGGGCTTTAGGGTTTTAGGGTTCAGGGGTTAGGGTTTACGGTTTAGGGTTCAGGGGAGGCTGACATGCAGGTACAGGCAAGATCGCTTCGCCTTTCATGTCGTTTGCTGCAGGCTGTTTCTGCACATGCTGCCAACTCATCCGCGATTTATCCCTATAGCAGCCCTTGTAGTAGTCCTCGGCAACCCTTATCGTAGCCCTTGTCGTAGCCCTTAACAGTAACCCTTATAATTATCAAGTTCTCCTGCTTCCGCTCATGCCACCGGTGCGATGTGCTTTCAGGATCACCGAAATCCCAATTGCAAAGGGTCCTATGTACTTATCTAGTAGAATGTATGTCTATATTAGCATTACATAGGACCCTTCTACTCTAAACCCTTCTAGAACCCTGATAAAAAAACCCTTAAAGGAGCCCTGTAAAGACCCTAAAAAACAAAGCTAAGCCCTAAACCTTAAACCCTAAACCCTTTAAAGGAACCCTTAAAAACCCCTGAAAAAAGACCTAAACCCTAAACCCTGAACCCTAAACCCTAAAGGTACAGGAAACTTAGGACCCCTTTGGGAAGCACAGGCCCTGGAAGCCCCCGCGGAGACTGGGGAGACCAGTCGGGAGCTGCTTGGCCTTCCCCTAAGGCTCTCAGGACGCATATTTGAAGGCTTTTGGGCCCAAAGACTATGCTACGGCTGATGATCTAAATCCTGCATTACCCATAAAAAGGAATATACCATAATTCCCATAGTTTAGGGCAGTTTAGGGTCCTTTAGGTAATGCAGGATTTATACCAAAGGACTTTTGTGCCCCAAGACCATTCCCAGAGAACCCAATACCCCTTAATTTAGGAATATACCTAGGTCCCTTTTTTAAGGTATATTCCTTAATTAAGGGGTATTGGGTTCTCTGGGTACTATGTAAGGCTTTTGGGCTCTTTTGAGCCTTGGGGTTCTCGGGAGTGGGATCTTCCGGCCTTGATACGGTTGCTTCATGTACCCTTATAGAAACCCTATAGGAAACCTTATAGATCCCTTTAAGGAATTTTTAACAGGGACCTTAACTTAGAGAACTACGGTTGCTGATATAAATCCTGCATTATCCATAGTTTAGGGTTTAGGAGTTTAGGGGCTTAGGGTTTAGGGTTTTAGGGTTTAGCATAATAAGGAAGATACCATAATTCCCATAGTTTAGGGTCCGTAAGGTAATGCAGGATGTTTGCTTAATGTAGGGGTTGGAATACTTACCAGTAGTATTTCTCAGGCGGAGCCTGGTTATGATTGGAGTATAAGCATACACAAAGCCCTACTCAAGCCATCCCGGACAGCAACCCTTATAAAGAGCCCTTATAAGGAACCCTTTAACAAAGGAGCCTTCTTCTACTTATAGCGTTCACATGGATGTTTCGGATCCGGGGGCGCCCGAAGCCACAGGAACGAACGCTTCATCGCTGGCAGATGCCCTAAATCCTATAAACCCTATATGCTCTGTGAATAAACCCTATAAGCCCCATAACTACATCCTACAAGCCCAATAACCCCGTAAACCCAATGAACCCTGCAAGCCTTAAGCCGAAATGCCCATTGTACATTGTAGGCTCCTTTGCACGTCAGACGCCCGTTCGATCCAAGGCTTCCTGACCGGAAGAGAAGCTCGGGAGGCATCCGGGGCCGTGAGATGATACGGGGATGCAAACTACCCATAGGCTCCATTGTAGTTCCTTTTTTGTGGTTTGATTTTTAGGATCGTACAAGGTAACCCCAAAAAGGAGCTATTTTGGGACGACTTCCTCAAAGGGCCCCGCAAGCCCTAAACCCTAAATACAGTTGTTTTGTATATAAGGGATCTGTAGGCATTCGAGGGGTGTTGCTTGTTAGGTCTGCTGTCTACCACGTGGACACTGAAAGCGATCCGCGAACTAAGTTAAGATGCCGAGAATGCTCATGGCTATTCCGCAGGAGGGTTTAGGGATGGTTTAGGGTTTAGGACTGTTCGTGAGCCCAGCACGCTGGCCACTATAGTCGTGCGGGCAACCGCACGGCGCCTTCGGTGCAGCCATGCCCAACGGAGGCTTGTCAGATGTACGCAGGCAAGCCATGCCTAGAGGTGTGTCTAAGCCGCGCAAGGCAGCATAATATGCGGGCCTAAATACGTACGTATACTATTTTGGGGGGTTCCTTAGTATAAACAAGTACAACATACCCCAAAACCGTTTTCTAATTGTTAAAACACCTACATTCACAGCCTTGTGCGCCCCCTCCTGGCAGACCCCACGCCCACGTCCATGGCACCTGAGAGCTTGAGCCCTGACACTTGGTCTGCAGAGGGTGCCGCTTTTGGTTTCGAATCAGAGGTCTGACTTTGAGGGTTTAGGGGTTTAAGGTCTACGTGGGTTCTAGGGTTCCTTTAAGGTTTTAGGGTTTAGGGGTTTAGGGTTTAGGGTTTAGGGGTTTAGGTCTACGTTATGGGCAGATCGTGTTGTTCAGATTGGAAACGCAGGGCCGTCGCAAAGTGGAGATGCTTGGGGGGGGCTCATACTGTTGATGATATAAATCCTGCATTACCTTAAGGACCCTAAACTATGGGAATTTTGGTATATTCCTTATTATGGATCATGCAGGATTTATATCATCAACCGTAATCCAGGCTTGTACTAAGCTGAAGTTTGCTTTCAAACTCCTCGAGCTAGACCTGCCCGACTAGCACTATACTAATGCCCTACTCAACACGATAAAACAAATCTAAGCTGTCCTTTACGAAACTATAGTTCTAGTGTTTATGATACTAAACTACATTATACTGTACTGCGCTCGACTTGACTGGACTAGCCTAGCCCAGCCGAGGCGAGATAGATAGATAGATAGACAGATAGACAGATAGATAGACAGATCGATAGATAGATAAATAGACAGATAGACAGATAGATAGGTAGATAGATAGATAGACACATGGACAGATCGATAGATAGATAGATAGATAGACAGAAACCCTAAACCCTAAACCGTGCCTTATGGAACCTTAATCGAGCCCGCGCGAAGAGCCCATGGGCCTCGAAAAGCCGAACTTCCCAGAGAACCCAAGACACCTGAAATTAAGGAATATACCTTAAATTATGGGGACCTTAATAGTATGATTTAAGGCCTTAGTTAAGGAATATACCTTAAATTATGGGGACCTTAATATTATG
>CAJNJA010020133.1:0-10005 GCA_905231915.1 Symbiodinium necroappetens
CGGTAGTATTAGTCGTGGTCGAGTGCTGGTGGTAGTAGTGTAGTAGTAGTAGTAGTAGTAGTAGCAGTAGCAGCAGCAGCAGCAGCAGCAGTAGCAGCAGCAGCAGCCGCAGCAGCAGCAGCAGGAGGAGGAGGAGGAGGAGTAGCAGTAGTAGTAGTAGTAGTAGTAGTAGTAGTAGGAGTGGCAGTAGGAGAAGTAGGAGCAGAAGTGGTAGTGGCAGTGGTGGCGGCTGTGCCCTTGTGAATTTTTTACGATTCTCACCGCTGCTGCTACTGCTGCTCCAAGTAAAAGTCTTTGGGTTAAGAAGCGTAGTTTTAATGCGTACTAAGAGCATCAAATAATTGCAGACTAAAGTGCCGATTCTGCCAATGCAAATGGCTCCACAAGCTGTAGTGGACATGACCCAACAAGTAATTACAGACAAATACAGGGTAAAGTGCCGCTTCTGCCAATGCAAATGAACCCACATGCTGTAGTGGACATGACCCAATGAAGCGTTGAGCGACACAAAACGACGATCCAAGACCTGCGCAAGCCTGGTGTCTTTCTGACGCTTGTAGCGGCCCCGAATAACACTGTCTTATGTTATATGATATCACTCTAATTCTACATTAAAAGTTCATCAGTTCTGCTATATATGGTCTTATACCGTACTATATTACGTGTACGATTACTTAAAGCCCTGAGCTGAGTTCGTGTGAGCGTCGGAAGGTTCAGAGCCTAGCTGAAGACCCGAGCCCCAAACACCGTGAACCCGAAGGCCATGAAGAGACGCGGTACTATACCGCTGTTATACCCTAACTCCTGAGGCAAAGTCGGAAGCGGAATCTCGGTTGCAGGAGAGCCTGACTTCTCTTAATTAGTAGAGGTCGCTAGGTTCTGTAGTTCTTCTCGAGTCTCCTCCTGGGTGGGCTTAGGGTTTAGGGTCCATAATTAAGCAATGCATATTGGCGCTATTGGGCGACGTGCACAGGCAGGTAATTCACAACTACAGGGCGAGTACGGGAACTGGAGTTCGCGAAGTAACTGCGACCTCGGTCACGACTGATGCTGTCCATGCGATCTTGCTGAGCAAAAGCTATTCGAACTGTCGCGCGGACACATGTTTTTGAGTTGCCGTATTATGGGCGTACCTGGACGTGTATATGGAAACATGTGAAGAGGACTATACGGTATAGTCCTCTTCACATGTTCTTTGTGGTGCAGTCAGAGTTGCTTGTTTTTGTTTGGCCCTGACCCTCAACCCTAAACCCTAAACCCTCAACTATGTCCTGATGCGCTTCCTGCTTTCTCAAACACATGCCCTGTTGCCGAGCTGAGAGGCCCTAACACTGGAGCCTCAGGGCTGAAAGCCCTAGCCGCCCTAAAGCCCTAAACCGTCAAGCCTCTACCCTCACAGCAACCCTAAACCTACTGAGCCCCCCCCCCCCTTCTTTCCCGAAATTCACCCTAAAAGCCCTAAAAGGTTTGTAGGGTTTAGGGTACCCAGAACCAACAAACAAAAGACACAACCGGCCGAAAGTGCTCTCCAAGGCCGAGGCTTCGGCGCGAAGTGGGATCTCTCCAAGGTTCCCCATGAACTCGCGGGAGGCAAAAGGGCTCTGCCGGGCTCTTCCTTAGAAATTGTGAGGGGAGCCGGGTTCCGGCTTGAAGGTTTTTAAAAGTCGTGTAGGAAGGGTAGAATTGAGGGGTGGATTGAAATGTTGTTCAAGCATCTACATCTCAAACTTCCCAGACTTGCTCATTGGTAGCCTCGAGGATTTTTCCTTGACCCAGTGGCTCCACTGCGATTTTTCTCTTACTGCTTCTATCATACTGCTCGAGACCTACGGGTACCGCATTTCCAACGGCAGTGGAAAGGGAGTGCCGATGTGCCGGTGGGTTACAAGCATGTGCAGGGTGCGCAGGCACAGTTCCCGGCCCCTAAACCCTAAACTTAACCCTCAGCTCTCTTTTGACAGGCCCTGCTGCAGCGCGCCTCCGACGGGCAGGGTCGGCACAGCTGCTGCAGCGGATTACAGCGCCTTGTGCAAAGGATTGGGGCGTTTTGGCTTTCCTAGGGCTGCTACTGGTAGTAGAGTTTAGGGCTTAGGCTGTCTCGAGTTTAGGGTTTCACGTCCTCGCGAGAGTAGACTTACATCGTAATATGAAAGCCTGGAGGCTGCGTGACGAATGAAGGAAAATGCAGTCATCATGTTGGTCATACCGTGAGAAGAGCGCGACGAGTAAGCCGTACCTGGGTCTGTAAGTGTGTTCTGCTTTGAGACGCTTCCAACATGCGCACCAACATCTACTGCTTGGGCAGTTCGAGATTCAGATCACACTGTTGGATTGCACATGTCCTGAAAGTTGATTCCCTAAACGAGAGCGTAAACCCCGATCGTTGAGAACTGCCATGCCGGTTTTGCCCGAACCATGTAGGAGTCAGAACAAGCAGTCGCTAATTCTTGAGCTAGCTCCTTCTCCTATGCACCTATAGTCTCCATGGTTGTTCTTTTATTCCTTAGGATGCTAATTACAAGTCTGGTTTAACCAAACAGAGGAACTACAATGGAGACAATAGGTACATTATAAAACACCCCCGCCCCCCAAACCCTGCTCTACTATCCATATCGATATAGGATCCGGTATTCAAGTCTTCAGGTACCACTGCAGACGCTTCCATCACCTCAGGCTGGAAATCGCTTCCTGGTGTGCTATTATTTGGGCTTACGATTTAGAATTTAGCGGTTTAGGGTTGAGGGGTCTAGGGGTTTAGGGGTTCAGGGTTCCAACTCCGGGCGAAGTGGAAAGCCTGTTGCAAAAAAAGGGTTTAGGGTTGAGGGCTCGATTTAGCATTTGGGGTGTAGCGCTTCTGCGTCCGGTCACGAGTACAAGCTCCTGGTTCAAAAATGGTGCAGGGCTTCTTCTGTAAATGTTGTTGCTTCTAGAAGCACGATGCAATCACGTCCGGAAGTAGACCAGAGGCTCTAAACTCTCACCCAGTCATTGCCAAGCCAAAGCCGCGGTTCCCGGCCGCCGGCTTTCCGCGAGGAGCGCGCCGTAGCAAAAAAGGCGCAGCGCGGAGCTCGAGGTGAGGAGATGATCCGAAGGTTTTACGGCTTTTAGGTTTTAAGGCCCTAAACCCTAAACCCTAAACCCTAAGGGGTGCTGCACGGGTTCAGGACTTAGGACTTAGGAGGTTTCGGGGTTGTGGGGCTTGCGAGGTGAGGGCTGCGA
Source organism: Symbiodinium necroappetens (assembly GCA_905231915.1). Lineage (NCBI taxonomy): Eukaryota > Dinophyceae > Suessiales > Symbiodiniaceae > Symbiodinium > Symbiodinium necroappetens. The sequence goes on from CAJNJA010020133.1 coordinate 3,220, forward strand.
TGGGGGCCCGGTTTGTGGAGTGTCAGGGTGCGGAAGTGCAGTTGACACACCTGCCAAATTGTACAGCGCAAGTGGGCTGTTTTTGCAAATTCCGCTTTGGTCTCAGGTCTCGAGCTCGAGTTTGGGGATTTGTTGAAGTGCTTGCCAGTTGTGCAACTTGAGTCTATCAGCGGAGCACCGATTCCCAGCATCTGATTTCAATAGAGTCTCGAAACCCTTTTCTTGGCTCCCACATGCCTTGAGGGCTGTGGGGGGCGTTAGGCTGAAAGATGTTTGATGGCTTTCCATGGCCGTGGCCTGGTGACACTGCAAAGTGTTGCGGTTTAGGGTTTAAGGGTCCTTTCTCGGAGCTTCCTCACCACGGCGAGCGATGACTCCACATCCCCTTTAAATTCGAAGCCCCGAGCCGAAAAAAAGCATTGGGTCTAGACTCGCGCTGCACTGCTGACCACGCTGCCAGGTGTGCCTGGCGAGAGGAGCCAGGCACCGGGCCTGGGGAAAAACTTCAATGCGCGAGCCTTTGGAAGGGATGCAACCGCCTTCTGCGCAACCTGATGCAGCTGCGAGGATGGTCGGTCGTGCCCAACCGTGCCCACAATTCAACTACCTGTTGAGTGGGACTAGAAGTTGCTGGACCCAAAAATTAAACTCAAAGCCCTAAACCCTGAGCCGTTCGTTTGTGTAGGGGCAATCAGTCTGAGCCGTGCGGTGAGTTCACCGCCAAGCAATTAAAGACATGAATGCTAACCATGCAATGCAATGCATACATACATACATACATGCAAGCACACAAAGACATACATCCATACACACATGCACTTGTTTCTGCCTACCTGTCTCTTTGCTTCCTGTGCCGTTATTTATTCAGTAGGCCCTGAACCTAATAAGTACGATACCACGCGCACGCAGGTAGATGGTCGACCCGCCCTTCCCCATCCCAAGATTCGAGGGATGTGATGTAACACCAAACCCTAAGCCCTTTATACCCTAAGCCATTCGAGGGAGGTGATCCTAAACACCAGACCCTAAATACCCTTCCGAGTCGTGAGAGCGTAAATACCCTAAATCCCTAAACCTATGCCCTCAACCCAAACCATTCGAGGGAGGTGACCCTAAACCCTATATACCCTAAACCCTAAACTCTAAACCCTAAACCCTATATACCCTAAACCCTAAACTCTAAACTCTCAACCCTAAACTCTAGACCCTAAACTCTAAACCCTAAACCCTACATCGAACACCAAATGGACTTCTGCTCCCCGAGGTCTTCCTCGCAGCTCTCAGCAGCCTGGTAGGCCATCCTTGTCTCTTCTTCGGCTCGTCGGGGTAAGGTTTTTTGGTTTCGGATGTAGGGTTCGGGGTTTAAGGTTTCGGATTTAGGGTTCAGGGTGTAGGGTTTCGGATTCAGGAGTTAGGGTTTAGGGTTTCGGATGCAGGGTTTAGGGGTTAGGGTTTAGGATTTTGGGGTCAGGGTTTCAGGATTTCGGATGTAGGGTTTAGGGGTTAGGGTTTAGGATTTCCGGGTCAGGGAGGGGTTAGGGTTCAGAGTCTGGCAAGCAGAAGTTCCCAGAAAGCTGCAGGTACTATCTCCGTATGCAATCAGCACCCCTGAATTATGTGGCGGGCCTGAATACGATGCAAGGCATATGGCGTAGCTGGCGAAGGTGGGAGGTGCAGGGTTCGATGCATTCGACAGGGACTTCTTAATGCTTCAACAAATCATGTGAATGCCATAGGGACTTCAAGACTAAGTACTGCTGTTCCGCAGGGGATCCTTCACATCATCACACTACAGTATGTCCCGTAAAACCTCGTCCAATCATTTCGGTCAACCCAAATCTATCTTACTTTTTGGACATAGGGAGCCTCAACACTCAAAGAACCCGTAGGAACCTTTATGCTATGGCACAACATTTTAACGGCCGGAGCTGCTACGCAGAGCCGGACAGGGCAACGTATAAGAGTTCCTTTAAAGGTTGGGATACACGGTCACCCTCAGATGACCCATTCCTTCATCCTCATCCAGCTTCGTAATGTGTATGTATGTGTGTATATATATATATGTACTAGCACCTACATTTCATTGTCATTTCATCATCCATCCTCATAAAGTATGTGTACATATATATATATATGTACGCACACATCAGTACCTACATGTCATCAAGCTAAACCGACCTTACGGAAGATAACTCATAAGAGCCTGGGGTGTCGGGGTGCACAATGTATCCCCGCTGAGCCCTGCAAGACACCGTAAGCAATATGTAAGGTGAACCCTAAAACCCTAAAGCCCTAAACCCTAAACTCTGTAAGACTGCGAACCCTACGATCTGTCAACCCTGGTCACCCTGGCACCACTCCCATGCCACAGACGATGGCGAGAGCAGCCACTTCCGCCGCACTCGCATGGAAGATGCGCCTGGCTTAGCTGCCAGCACACCCTAAACACACTACCGAGGGTTTTCTGCGCAGTATTACATCATTTCAGTTCGGAAAGATACAAAGCTCTTCGGGGGATCCCTCATGTCATAAAAAACTTCTAAACCCGAAACCCTGAACCCGAAACCCCTAAAGCTGAAACCCTAATTGCTTTTAAGGATGTCTTTGCGACGTTCCAGGTCCCTCGGTCGTTCCTTCGTTTTCGAGCTGAAACCAGCTGAGGTGCAGGGCCGAGAGCTGGGATGTGATGGCAGGCACCGGTCCAGTGTATAAGCTGAATGAGTACACTCCACAATTTTCGGGATCATAGAAGTCCCTCTGGAACTGAAGGTGTACACTTCTTTTGGGGGCTTATGAACTCAGCAACTAGGAACATAGGGATTTCAAGATTTCTTAAAGTAGGTTTTTTTGAGTGTTGAACATACGACAAGTAACCCTCAAGGATTTCTAGTTCCTCACTATATATTTGGATGGTGTGAGTTTGGATGATCATGGTTTGGCGGTTCAACCCTCTAGATCATGTAAGGCATCGGGGAAGCTCAAGACGGAAGGCGTGTGGTAGGGCTTCAGGGCTCTGGATGATGGAGGCAGGTGTCTTCCTGAGAACCCTAAACGACAAATCCTAAACCCCAAACAGCCCCAAACCATACATCGCAGGCTCAACATCCCAAACATAGATCTCAGAAGTTGAGCGGCGAGGCTGACGTCAGGCTACTTCAACAACATCCTGGAGGCCTGGGTCCTGGCTGGGCATCCTCGGATTGCTTTCCCATTTCGAGTGTGCTCAATATCTATGTGAGCTGCAGGGTTGGTGTCTTCAGGGAGTTTAGTCTGTTTAGGGTGTAGGGGGCGAAGGGTTTCGGGGATTTTGAACGCTTTTGGGCCTTTTGGGATAGGGATTAGGACTTAGGATGTGGTACGTCCGGTTAGTGTGTCATTGGGCATGGAGTCATTGATTCACAAGCCGTGCCCGCGGGCTTTGGCCTATGCACGCATCAAGCTCAGCACTACATTGTCACTACATGAGGCCCTAAACCCAGGGAGGCCCGTTCCTTTGGGCCCTCGCATAGCGATGTCCTGACGTTGTGCACCTCCGACAGGGGTGCGAGGAGAGTACTTACCAGCAATCAGATCCTGGATCGTAGGTTCGTCCTACAGTAGCCAGGCGGGAGGCCAAAAGAAACACCTCGCAAATTCCTCTTTCACCGCGACGAGGCTGGCGTGGCCAGCCATCGGAAAGAGATGCCGCAGCCTCGAGCACTCTTGCACCAGGGATTTCGATGTTTGCTGCCTGCGGCCCGACCACCTACCTAGAGTCTCCATTGTAGTCGTTCCTTTTTTTGTGGTTAAACCAATTCTATATAGTTAGGATCCCAAAAGGGTAACCCAACAAAGGACAGCAGTGGAGACTAGAGGCACTACCAAATATGGAAGTCACGCCTGGACTTGTCTCAGGCAGGATAGCCTGCTTGAGCTTGCGCGGCGTTATAAGCGAGATCCCGAGGCCGCCGAAGGTCTTTCGGCTAGTGCAAAGAGGGAAAGCATGGCTTTTTTGGGGCAGAATAGAGCTGGAGTGAGGTTTAGTTGGCACAGGAGCTCGGGCATCTAAAGCAAAAAGGCCCTAAACCTCAACAAGAAAAGAGCCTTGGCCGATCCTTCCCTGATGCTTCTGTGGATGTTGTTGCTGAAACGTGCCGGAGTTCTGAGAAAGGGTTTGGGGGGGTTTAGGTGTCGCCCCCTTCAGTCCCTTCGAAGCTACATATATCGGGCACTCAAGGGCGGAGTCCCAGCAGATCCTTCTTAAGGCCGTCGTAAAGACTCCTCGGTTCAAGCTCCTTTACAAGAGCCCAGAACGCTCCATGAAGCCCTGCCCTGCCCCTAGGTCTCCCACGAAATAAGGCCATCTCCGGGCTTAACAAGGACTGTACTACTCAGGTGACTAGACCAAGCCCCTAAACACGAAAGCCCTGAGCCCTAAACCCGAGCTCAAGTGCAGGCCGTCGAGCATGAGCTGTTGAAGAGTGGCTCGTGGAGATTTTGGGCCGCGGTCTCATCAGAGTCTATCGGTTCAAAGGGGTAGTGGGGATTTGGGAGTTAGTCTTTCCGATGATGCAGAGCCATCAAGAAGCCTTTCGTCTCCGAGGGCCAAGGTCTAAACTTAGGGTAGCACGCCGTTATAGATGCTTTGGCTTCGCAGTATTGGCTTAAGGGGTTTCCCCCCTAGCTGCCTCGGCACGCTGCGACTTGCTTCGCTCGTGTTCCCCCTTTCAGGCTTCTTGTCCCTGCTTCCAACCACGTTCGGGATCTGGGTTGTCGCACTCATCTACATACGTAAAAGTTTCGGGTCTAGGAGAGGGTATAAGGCCTTGCTGGAGCAAAGGTATGAACCCAGAAGCCAAAAGAACAAAAGATATAGCACTCGAAAAGGTCAAGAGAGTTTAGGGATTGTTGCCTTTGACGTCATGGTGAGGGAAGTACGGCATCCCGAACAGAAGGGCTGGGGGCATTTCTCTCTGACCATTATCCTCGTGAATTCCACAGGCGAGCGAGCTCGAAACAGTGATGGCCTCAGTACTTGTCCTTCCCTAGAGGGTTTGTAGGATCCTCTAGACTTTCACAGTTTTTAAGAGGTTGGAAGGATGAAGACTTTCAGCAAGTCGGTATTAAATAGGGCACAATCGGTGTTAAAAATGCCTGCAGTCCTGCTTACAATTGGCCTGGTGAGTCCCGCAATTGCAAGCGGTGGTGGTAGATCTTGCCGGTTTAGGGTAAGTGTTTTTTTTGGGCTTGGAATCCAGACCTCTTGTTTTGCTGTTATCCACGGGGTTCTTAGTTTCCTGACAGACAAATCCTCGCTTCTGCCGTCATTAGTTAGTACGTTTGCTCGGCCGGCGCGGGTAGCCTCCAATGACAAACTGCATAAAGGATTGATTGGATTGATTGCTTTGGACACCCTGGTGGGTACGGGGAGGCTTCATTCACAGTCGGAGACTGTCTAGACATGGCTCCTTTCTGTTTCCATGTCGAAAGAAACTCACTTTAGGATTGCTGTCGCTAGTTATCCACATTGAAAGTGTCAAGAGAGGTCTGTGGGCAGCGCAAGCGCCTGGCAACGAAGCAGCGGGACACTCTTTTGGGACTAATTGGCCCAGAGAGGGCGGTTAGCGCCTGTAGCCGCCAGCAGGAGGAGGCACTTCTTGCGAACTGAGACAGGGGCCTTAATGATTAGAATAGGTTTTATTAAGGCCCCTACATTTGGTGCTCTCCGCTGGTATCCCAGGGGCATGTGTATGCAGTACACAGGCTAAGTGGAGCCACAAGTTATCTTTCAATTCATGTTCGCCTGTGATGTTTCACTTAAGTCTACCGCTGCTAAGCAGCATGTCCAAGAGAAGAAGTTTGCCTTGGCAGCATCTTAAAACTCCTGCAATTTCTGTCAGCATTACGGCTGGCCGTGCCTCTGTTTGGGCTTCTTCAGCAACACGTCTTCTTGCACAACATGCATCATGCGCGACTCGGCCTGCGGCCATTTTATGTTCACAAGGACATGAGACATGCCATCATATTCATGCGGGAACAAGTATATAGGGGGGGCTCATGGGATGGAAAAAGGCCGTCTAGTGCCCCGCCCAGCACGACGACCCAGGAAGCCCGCAGTCGAATAGCTTCGGTACGGCCGCAAGCACCGAACACCCCTAACACCACCATGCCTAAACCCTACCTTAGCTCTAGAAAAACTGCACGTCTAGATTCCTTCCGATGATTCCTATTCTTTCCCTTATATAAGCCCTGAAAAAAAGATAGGTTGTGTGAGGTCAAGGTAAAACATTAAACTCCATTCTCTAAACCCCTAAGCTCTAAACCCCCTGTAGCCGAAGGCCTAGGGGCAATGATACCGCGGGCTTCTGTCCACGATGTCCGGCGCTTCTCCCGCCGGTAGCCCGCTGAATGGAGGCCAGCCTCCACATCCAAAGCAGCTCAAACCGGAAGCCCCGGTATCCCAAACCCACTGCCCTCAATTCTGTAACCCTGGTATCCTAAGACCCAGCGACCGGAACTCTCAATCCTAAAGCCTTGAATCCAGCAACCAAACAGTGTGCAAACTACTTCCTCCTGCTACTCCTGCTACTGCTGCTGCTACTACTACTACTACTACTACGACGACTGCATGTACTTCTACTACTTCTACGTACTACTACTTCTACTACCTCTACTACTTCTACTGCTTCTACTACTTCTACTACTTCTATTACTACTTCTACTTCTACTGCTACTGCTACTGCCACTGCTACTGCTACTGCTACTTCTACTTCTCCTTCTACTTCTACTTCTACTTCTACTTCTACT
>CAJNJA010020134.1:0-10004 GCA_905231915.1 Symbiodinium necroappetens
AGGGTTCCTTTGAAGGGTTCCATAAGGGTTTAATATAGGACCTTAATAATAAGTAGAACAGGGTTTGGGGGGGCATATTATACTTTATTTATACAAAGGAACCCCCAAAATAGTATAGGTTAATTATTTAGGCCCCTATATTAACCACCGGCAAGATGGAGGATTCATAAGGTGTACGGTTTAGAAGCTGCTATTACCAGTGTTGCTGTTTGAGGATCGAGAGTCAGGATGCCTTTCTATTGCTGTTTCTAGGGCCCGGGACTACACGAAAGCCACTGTCGTCTGCCGCGATTGTTTACTGCCGTCCTCCCGCTGCAGCAAAAAATATACGATGGTGTATGGAAGTAATGGAAGTAGATTCACTACAGGGCCAAACACAACAACAACGGTAGCTACCCACGCGGACAGCAGTGATGGGCGCTGACAAACTCAACTGCGTTGGATGTCGTGTGTCACGGCTCCAAGAACTCAAATAATCACACACACAGACGAAAACATGCTAAGACTAACAACCAGCAATGTTGCAAAAACGTGGAAGCCCTGCGATCATCATCATCATCATCGCCGCCAACGACAACAACGGCAGAACCAACACAAAGAAGCAACGATCTTAATTCATTGTTAGCCTCATCGAAACCGTGTATCCTTGAAGCTGCATTGCAATCATCCTGATACAAAGGCCTTTTGGGGAAGAGGGCTCCATTGATCAGGACTACAATCACGTCCAGACCTCGATTCGCCAGTCGTCGTCCTCCACAAGTGGGGGTGGTGTCCATGGCCTGCCGACTGTCGAATCAGCAATGGAAAATTTCGGCCAAAAACCAAGTTGAAGAGTTCAAGGTAGAGAATACAACATGTGCTGGGCTCTGAGCTTCGTGGAAAACATCGTAACTACAGGTTCTGAGTCGCGAGCTAAGTAAGGTAACCCCAAGCAGCAGAGAGCTGCCAAGTCCCCGCTTTGGGATTGAGGTTTAGAGTTCAGGGGTTTCTGGTTGAGGGTCTAGATGTCTTGCTTGCGCCTACGGCAGGCCAGTCACCAAAAAAAGCAAGAAAGAAGGCAGGTCTGTGTGACACCGAGCCCCAGTTCGGAGGGCGACCAAACAGGATCCCGCTTCACAGGCTCACTTTAATATTTTTCATGACCAAAAGCTTGAAACCACAAAAAGTGAGAAGAGCCCTGAACAATAAACCCTAATCCTCTAGCATTGGGCGAGTTAGAACAAGTGCGAGTTAGGTTCAAAAGCCTCTACGACTGCTCGCCATACAGTCAGGATCCAAACAAACACCTGAACGTAATGAATGGGCCCCGACAATAAAGACAAGGGTTTTGGGGTAGGTTTCCCTTGACCGGGATATCCACGATTTCACTGGCATTCACAGAAAGAGAGCTCCGGGACATCCAAACATCATGAATTGAGTTTGTCTGGCGTCTTGGGTCCTCCTCCGCGTCCTCTACCTCTTCTTCTTCTTACTACTACCACTACTGCCACCCCCTACTATGCTTCTTCTTCTGTGGTAGATCATCACAGTTACTGGTGAGATAAACCGCACACCTCAGTGTTAAATCGACCTCATCATCATTATCATCAAGTGACTATGCCATGCCACGACAACATCCCGGGTCCCCCGCGGGATGTAGCCCGGAGGTGGTGCCGGCGGGAGGACGCAGTCCGCAGCCGGCAAACCGCAGATGTCCGACCTCGGCAGCTACACAACAATACCCAAACAATGGAGAGAACGGGAGCCAACAGTAACAACTGACAACAGCACCTCATCCACCCGAACCTCATCAACGCCACCACCACCATCTATATCATAATCATCATCTTCGTCTTCAGGCCTGAAGGCGTACATCCCGAGACTTAAACTCCTCAGCCCCACATCCTCGACACAGAGCCACTTCCAAACGTGAACCCACCAAGCGCTATACCATGAAAGCATGCCTGAAAATCATAAAAATCTTCGGAAGCACCCCAGCCCAAGACCCTTAAACACCCAAATGCCTGAAACCTGCAGACCCCTGCCGGATTAGGACAATAAGCAAACTAAAGCAGGCTAAGTGCTCGGCTCTTTTCGGGATAAAGGAAGGATACCTCCATAATCGATGCTGGGCTCTCAGGATTGGCCCCCTATCGCAAACGATGCAACCCTCGCAGAACGCTATTGTAGACAAATGAAAGGAACCCTTAACAGGAACCGCAGCACACTAAACTGTAAACTCCGTAAACCCTAAACTTTGCCTGAAACCCCTGAAAGGAATCCTTAAATTAAGGGAACCGAAGCACCCTAAACCCTAAACTGTAAGCCGTGAAGAACCCTTGAAGGAACGGAAGCACCCTAAACCCTAAACTCTAAGCCCTATGTAACCCGTGTAGGAACGCAAGCACCCTAAACATCCCTAAACCCTAAACCCTAAACTCTGAGCCCTAAGCCCTAAACCCCAAGCTCTAAGCCCTAAGCCCTAAACCCCAAACTCCCAAAAGCCTAAACCCTGAGCCCTAAGCCCTAAAGCCTAAACCCTAAGCCCTAAACTCCCAAAACTCTAAACCCTAAACCCAAGGCCCTAAACCCTAAACACCCAAAAGCCTAAGCCCCAGACAAAACCCTTAAAGCAGCCGGAGCCCCAACCCTAAACCCAAGGCCCTAAACCCTAAGCCCAAAGCCCTAAAAGCCCCAAAAAACCCTTAAAGGAGCCGAAGCCCCAGATAGCCCCCGGCCAGGTCTCATTCAGCCGGCAGCCATGGTGGCCCCAAAGGGAGATTTCCGACCTCTGCCTTGGTTTGGCTTATAGGGCTTTTTTGGTGAATTTAGGGTGTTTTTGGTGAATTTAAGGTCTTTTTTTTGTGAATTTAGGGTTTTTTGGTGAATTTAGGGTTTTTTTTGTGAATTTAAGGTTTAGGGGCTTTAGGGGTTTAGGGCTTGGGGGTTTAGGGGTTAGGGGTTTAGGGGTTTAGGGGTTTCTGTTGTAAATTTAGGGGTTTGGGGGGTTCAGGGTTTTTGTGAATTTAGGGGTTTTTAGGGGTGGGTTTAGGGGTTTAGTAGGGGTTTGGGGGTTTGGGGGTTTGGGGTTTAGTCTCTTGGCGGGGTTCCTGTAAAGAGCTTCATGATAATGGGGCTCCTGCAGGGTAGGGTTTTCAGGTTTGGCGGTTTATGGGGGTCCCCTGAAAACCCTAAACCCTCAACCCTAAGCCTGAAGAGTTCGTTGAAGGGCCCCTTTAAGGATTCGATACGAGGTGCTATAAAGGTCCCTTTCCTTTAAGGTTTCGGTAAGGGGTACTTTTGGGGTCGAGGGCTTTTAGGGGCTTCAGGGTTTGAGGCTTGGGGCGTGTGGGGTTTAGGGTCGAAGGTTGAGGGCTTCCGCTTTGGAGGGCCTTGGTGCTTATCTTTTGAGGGGGGTCAATGTCAGGGTTTAGGGTTTATAGGGTTTAGGGCTTACAGTTTGGGGTTTAGAGGGTTTAGGGTTTAGGGTTTGTCTTACCCATAGGCTCCATAGCAGTTCCTTTTTGAGGCTTATATTTAGGATCCTATAAGGCAATCCCACAAGGGAACTACTATGGAGCCTCTGGGCAGGGATGATAACCTCAAACCATGCCGAAACCTGCCTGGAGTCCTTCGAGGTGATTTTGATGACTTGGTTTAGGAGATCAACTCTAGCAGTGATTGCGATGATAAAGTTTGCTACTACGATCACTTGTCACTGTCCTGATGCTCATACTGTCTCGTACTCTTACCAAAACCAGAGCGAACATGATTGCCGTTATTGTCATTTGTACAATATGATTCTCTTGTGCATTGCTGCTCAAACCCTGGATCAAACACCGTCGGACCATCGCTTACGTTCACACCCGAGCCAAGGACCGAAAGCCCATTCTGAAGCCACAAAAAGCCGCCGAGATGCGTGACCGTGAAGGAGCTAGTGTTGGTCGGGTAGTAGGTGATCTGGGCCGACCATGGCAGTTGTGGCTATCTGGGTCAAGCACCAAGTTGTTCAAGCAAATGGACCCATCAGGCCAGAACAATCGTTAACTTTCTGACCTGACTTCCCCTGCAGCGAATAGTGCATGTGTGTAAACCTTGCTTGGAGCTTGAGTTGAACCCTCGAACAGTCCATGGAACGAGTTAAGATATGGGCCCCTACACCCCAAACCCTGAACCCTACCCATAGGCTCCTAAGTAGTTCCTTGTTGTGGTTCATATTTAGAAAACTCTATAAGGTAATCCCGAAAAGGAACAAGCTCCCCAAAACCCCGACGCAAGGCCCAAACTCAGCAGCCTACGCCCAAAGGCTCAAATAAAAGGGGCTCCCGAACTTCCCGGTCCTAGCGGTTTAGAGCTTTAGGGTTTTGAGGGTTTGAGGGTTCTAGGGATGCTTAGGGCTTTAGGGCTTTGAGGGTTTTAGGGTTTAGGGGTTTAGGGGTTTAGGGTTTAGGGGTTTAGGGCTTTGGGGCTTTGGGGCTTTGAGGGTTTAGGGTTTTGAGGGTTTGGTTTTGGGGATGTTGAGGGTGTACGAGAACCGTCGTAAAGAGGAACAGAAGCCCTCAGTAGGGATCTCTTCGTAAAGAGTCCTAAAAACCCTGAAGCCCAAAACACTAAACCCCTTAAACCCCTAAATCACCCAAGCTTGGAGCCTTGAAGCTGAAAACTAAAAACGTAACAACCCGTCTCGCTCTATGCTCCCCGAAAAGGGATGCCAAAGGCCAGCACATTTCGTGAGGACACCCACCAAGGCTGTAGCACCTCTCAAGACCCTTTGGGTGTAGGTTTTAGGGTTCAGGCGGCCGAAACCCTGTACCCCTTTGGCTGTAGGGCCTGAGGGCCCAAGGAAGGGCTTACTTAGCTGCAGGACCCCGTACGCGCTCAGTGTATAGGAATTGGCATGTGGTGGGTGGGGTACCATCTCAGCGTACAGTAAAGTGCACAGTGCAGCTTTGCCATCGTCTCAACGATACCCCCCACCCTAACACCCTAAACCTCATTATCCACAGGTCCTAAGGTCCTAAATCGAACATGCTCCCACGGAAGAGCTCAGTTAACAGAACCTTTGTTCCCTTGAATCTTAGGTCGGTCAGCCGTTACAGGCACTTTGCATCACAGTGTCGCAATGGAAATGCCTCAAAAGGATTGGACTAAGGTTCACAATGCATATATACATATATATATATAATATAATATACATACAATGCCGAGGGTCTCTGTAGGGTTCATGGTGAGGGCTGAGGGTCTAGGCCTAGGCTTAGATACCGAACGAGCATGCGTGGTTCTTTACCGGCTGACGGTTCTTCCCAAGCCACCAACTGAAGTCCCAATCACCGAGCGTGATGCTTTGTGGAGTGCAGAAGGCCCTTCATGCTTCTGCTTAGATCTTGTCTTGGCCTGCTGGGCTCAACCCGAAACCCCTAACAAATGGTCCTGAGACTTTCGCAGACATTGCCTGGAGAACTCTCATAGCGATGCAGCCTTAAGCCACAGCTCAAAACAATGTTCTTTTGTGCATCATAATCATCCTCACCGGCATCATCATCACAACCCTACGCGTAATCCTAACCTTCATCATCGTCATCCTCGTCGCATCAGATCATTGAAAACATCTGCATCTTCATTAGCTGCATTAGCTCGTCAACAATCACCATCGCATGCCATGCCGAATCGGAACGTATCTCAGAATCATCAGCAACAACGGAAACAACAGCAGCGCAGCATGCACGGCACCAAGGAAATAAATGAAACAACAAAAGTAACACTCCACGGCTTCTACAACGTAGCATGGCATTGCCGATAAGGGGGCCTGCCTTAATGCCTACTTCAATACGTACATCATAATACCGACAGAAAAATGCAGGAATCCACGACGCGTGAACATGAGGCCAACAAATCCGTCTGTTACTGCAAGAATACTAGGCTGCGCCAAAAAAGCTGACAACTTCAACGTTGTGAATAGCAGCCTCTAGAAATTCAACGAAAAACTAAAACACTACCCTAAACCCTAAACCCTAAACCCCTAAAGCACTACCCTGCAGGTGCCCGGCCGCAACGATCAGCAAGATCACGGCCGGGATCAATGGACAGATCGGTGCAACGATCGCAATAGCAACGCGCTTTGCCTCACGCTTTGGGGGTCAGACTCGGAGTCGTCTCCTAAACCCGAAAACTAAACTTCCTAAACCCCATTGGCCCTAAGCCTTCCTGAACCTTAAAATTTCGAACTTCCTACACCCTGACGCCGTGAGGTGAGTTTGTAGAGCCCAAGAGCGCCAGGACCACAGGTTGTGAGATTGGTGCTGACAGCGCGTTCCAATGAGTTTGGTACCAGATTCATCCAACCAAATAATACCCAAAAACCACCCAAAGCATCTCGGTCGTCCAGCTTGGATATCTTACGACATGGACTCCCGAGAAACTTCACGAGCTACGAGGTTGTTGGTTTCACACCTACGTTTAGAGGGAGTTGTAGGTTGATGCTTTGGGCTTTCAAGTGGCCTTGACACCTGTGGTTACGTGAGTGCTTCGAATCGAAACGGACAAAGGGCCGGTCGGGCAGGGCTGATGGATGGAGGGTTACTACCCTAAGGGTCCATGTACCCTAGCAGTATATACTTTGGCCCCAAAGTACCTACATAGGGACTATAATTTAAGGTCAAAGTATATTATACTATTTGGGTACATGGACCCTTAGGGCTACGAGCACGGGTGACTATAAGGTTTTAGGGCGTGGGGTCTAGAGGATTCAGGGTAGTTCTGGAAGGTAAAGCCAGGTTTGGGGTTTTCGAGCTTAAGGCTTCTAGGGGCTTCTAGGATTCAGGGCTGCTCCTTAGGATTTGGGGCTTTGGATTTTTAGATATTGTTGCAAGGATTCGGAGCTTAAGCGTGGTGGTTGTATGTAGGGCTGGAGACTGTATTTGAGTCTTGGGGTGTAAGGATCGCTGTTCAATCCCCAACAAAGGCAGAGGAATTCATACTGTAGCCAAACGAAATAACTTGAAACAGCAAACAATAATAACCGTCCGAAACTGGAAACCCTCGCAATATTCGGGCAAGAGGTTTGGCGAGAAGCTTCGAGTCGTACTTGGGTTCGGAGTTTCTTCTTCGTCTCGTGACAAGGCGATAGAAGCCGTCTGCCTCTTCGCGTGCAAAGAGCAAATCTTCAGCCATCCAAGCCCCACCCTAAACTCTTAAACCCTAAACTCTTAAACCCTAAACCCTAAACCCCAAACCCTAAACCCCAAACCCTAAACCCTCAAGCAGCCCTTGGCCCTCTCTGCTTGTAGAACTGCACGCATCCCCGGCCTTGCAATCTCCTCTCTGTCCCCCCAGGGTACTTTTTTTGGGTTTAGGGTTTAGGGTTTAGGGTACTGTTATGGGGAGATGCTTCCCTAAATCAGTATAGTAATTCCTGATGCAGGAACCCTACATTCTAATACAAGCCCAAAGCCTAAACCCTACTTTCCATTACAAACCCGAAACCCTACGTTCTACTATATACTATGTAGGTATATGGGACCCTTTGGGTGGGTATCCAACACATTCGTCACTTCTGCCATTGAAATAGAACTAAGGCCACCTCTAGGCACTGCCTTAAGCTACCATAACCTTCTTCTTTTTGGTGGGCTCTGATGACAAACCTCGATATAAAGTTTGTAGGAGCCCTACAGAACAAAAAAACGCTTCACCCCTCCCACTTCCAAGAATGATGACCGGAACGGACACCAAATCTCGTCGCTGAAGCCCTGACCTAGACCCTAAACCCTACACCCTAAGCCCTAAGCCCTAAACCCCAGGTGCCTAAACGCCCAAACCCTCTGAGGACTAAGATCTGGGCCGGGTCATCGATCATGACAAGTAAAGCGGCATCATGCAACGGCTTTTCATGGAGATGCTCTGTGGAAGTAGAGGTTTAGGGCTGTGGTTTTAGAAGTGCTTCGTGGGTTGGGGTCTATATAAAGTTTATGGGGTCTATAGAGTGATGAGGTCCCTAAACCCTAGAGGAACCTTAAACCCTAAACCCAAAAGGGTCCCGGAACCCTAAACCCCAATCCCAAACAGGTCCCTGAACCTTAACCCCTTGAACAGGCTTAGGCTTTATGGGGTTAAGGGTTAAGGGCATAGGGTCTAGGGAGGTGGGAGGAAACCTTTAACTTTACCCTGCTTCCGGGAGAATAACCATAACGTCGTAACCATCATGGTACCTAAATCCTAGACCCCAAACCCCAAACGCTCATACAGTAAACCAAAATCCTAGACCCTAAACCCTAAACCCTTAAACAATAAACCAAAATCCTAGACCCTAAACCCTCAAAGAATCAAGCTATATCCTAGACCCCCGGCCCTATAATTACTCTCAAGCTAGACATGCTGCCTGCTTCGAAGGCGGAACCCTTAGGGTTCTCTGGCGCCTACAGGCCATGTCTGAGCCACGGCGACAGAGCTACGTTTTAGGGCTTTGCAGGTTTAGGGTTTTGCAGGTTTAGGGTTTAGGGTTTTGGGTTTAGGGTTTAGAGTTTAGGGTTTTATCTGGACCTTGAGGAGCCTACCTTTTTGGGGCTCCTTATTGAGAGTTCCTTATACAAGTCCTTAAAAAAAGAGGTGCGTTGGGGTGGAGGTAGGGTTTAGGGTTTTGGGGTTTTAGGCTTTAGGGTTTCGGGGCTTAGGGCTGTAGGGTTTCGGAGAATTGGGTCGGGGCCCGGGGGTGCAGGGCTTAAAAACAAGGCTTTGGTACATTTTTTATGCTGTAAGTAACGATGTTAGGGACTACGAGGGGATGCTATTGCTAAGCTTTCCGACCTCTCTGTTGGGGTGGTTTGGGGAGGCGGGTTCCGGCTTTAAGGATTTAAGCTTCAGGGTTTCCGGGTTTAGGGTTGCGGGTTCAGGGCGGTTTTGGGTTGAGGGGTTAGGGTTTAGGGTTTCGGGTTTATGGTTTAGGATTTAAATCAGAACAAGCAGAGCAGTCAAACTGGCCCGTCTGGCAGCACGGGGTATTTGCGGCTAAGGTTTTGGTTTAGGCTAGGCATTGGGGTCATGGGTTATGAACCCTAAGCGAATGCTAAGCTCAAGCCCCGAGCACTACACTTACTGTTTTTGACTGTCATCAAATCTGATATACAAGCTCCATTTCAGAATGCGCAAGCTCTGTTTTGAACTCTGTGTTTTGTCGAGTGGTCTTGTGTCTGCTCGTCAAACCCAAATTTGGTGGAGTGACTAAAAGTCACACACCCCAAGCCCCTAAACCCTACACGCTACAACCTGAACCCGAAACCCTAAACGGCCCTAAACCATTCATCCCAAACCCTAAACCCTAACCCTAACCCCTCAACCCAAAACCGTCCCAAACCCGAAACCCTACACCCTAACCCCTCAACCCAAAACCGTCCCAAACCCGAAACCCTAAACCCGAACCCCTAAGCCCGGGTTGAGGGTTGGGCGATGCACTTGTTCGAGAGTAGATCCGAACGGTTTAGTATTCTTTTGGAAGACTCAGAGTCCCAAACAAAAACGCATCATACATACATATCATCAGACAGCCTAAGTCCTAACACTCGAAGTCTTAAGCCCTGACCTATATATAGTTTAGTAACCCTGCACCGACAACCACAATGAAGCATCAAGACCCTTATAGGGTCTAACCCTTACAACGGTAGGTTTTTGGATACCCAGGGCTGCTGCTAAACTGGTGTCTTGCGGGAATGTCCTTGTTAGCTTCAGACCCTCCACCCAAACCCTTTTGTTATGCATTAAGATGCCATTAATCTTGGTCATAATCACTAAGGCTTGAGGTAATGTAGGAGCCTTTATAATTAGAACAGGCCTTTAGGCTCCTTTGCAGTATAAATACCACAAGTAACCCCTAAGGAATAATAATTGGTAATTTTTTGGGCTTCTAGATTATGCTTCTTACTTCTTTTGGGGACTGGAGACTCTAAGCAAAGCCCTGCCTCTGAACCCGCGGTCCTGAATCCGAGACCCAGCCTCAAACCGCAGAAAACACACCGTTTTTTTTTTTTTTTTTTTTT
>CAJNJA010020135.1:0-10004 GCA_905231915.1 Symbiodinium necroappetens
GGTTTGAGGGGTTTAGGGCTTCAGGGTTTTAGGGTTCTAGGGTTTAGGGTTTAGGGGTTTAGGGGTTTGGGGGTTTAGGGTTCAGGGTGTAGGAGTTAGGATTGAGGATTTAATTTAGGGCTTCAGGCTTATAGGGTCTACTGCAGGGCTATGCTCCAGCAGAAAAGGCGCGTTCAGAAGCAACGACTTCTTGACCCAGCAGTTTCCAAAACAAAGTCGTGAAATGCTGTCCCTTTAAGGAATACCTGGACCCTCAAGAACCTACTTACTATGATTTCCTTATATAAGCCCTTAACAAGGTCGAGAAAATTAGGGCCCAGGTATACTTTGAATCATATTGCGTTTCCTATAAATAACATTTTGGTAACGGAGTCTCTGGGTACCGTAAACACCCTAAACCCTAATTTCAACCCTTATGGTTTCCAAAGTGTCCTAAATAATATACCTTGCAGCAACCACATCGAGGAACCCTTATTAGTGGTAACCCTAAACCCTAAACCCTTACTCATGGTAACAATTTCAATATCTCTGATCAGGCTCGAGGAACCAGGAGCTTGTAAATGCCACCGAAAGCATCACTGGATTTCATAATTTGGCTTATTTATAAGATAGCTATGCTCAGAGTTAGTTCGAAGAACAAGATCATGAGACTTAATATACAACCAGGGTTTTGAAGGTAGCCATATGGGTAGATCTCTAAACTATGATCCCTTTTAGGGTCCTTGTTAGAAGGGTGCCGTACTATATTTGGGACCTACAAAGGCACCCCAACTTAGAGAACTACCCATATTTCAAAAAGTGATAGATACTTCTGGGCCCAATTAAGGCACTTATAGCCCTTAAACCCTAAACCCTAAACCCTTGTTTGCTAAGTCCCATAAGCCTCGAAGCAGGAGCAGCTCGGCATCTACTCCTGCTAGAAGAACCTCACAGACGGAGAGGCAGCGGGATTAGGCCCTCTTTCAATGTAGAAGGGTTTCTTTCAGGGATCTGCAAGGGCTTTTAAGGTGGCAGGTCACCGGGTTCTGGGTTTCGGACAGGCTAGAACATACCCCAAACCCCTGTTTTGACATGTTTCTAACGCAATTAGCCTTCATCCAAGCTCTTCAAGAGCTTCAAAGTCGTTGAATGGAGCTCTTATTGCACTTGTTTGGGGCTGAAGGATTAGGGTTTCACAGAACCTTCGTCTAAGCACCCCTTCGCCAAAAGATTGCCCTTGACTTCGCAATCCCCAAACCCCGCATGCCTAAACCCTGAACCCTGAACCCTAAAGGCCTAAGCTACTCCTCCCTGGAATCAGCTTTGGCTCCTCTGGCCCGAGCCTTGGCGCCTAAATCCCCAAACCCTGAATCCCTGAACCCTAACCCTAAACCCTACCCAAACCGACTCTGACGAGGTTCGGGGCTGTGGAGGGAGGACGTAATCTGTCAGTCACCGTTTCAGTTCAAACATTGCTGAACGGCCGATCACCCTGATATCTAATTAAATCCTCAGGGTCCGAAACACAACTACCAATCCAGCACAGCACGACTCAGTTCTTTCCCGTTCCAACAAAAACTCAGAGAAGCCCTAAACCCTAAGCTTTTATCCTAAATCCGAAACCCTAAACGCTAATTGAACCCCTAGGCCAACTTCCATGCCCGAAGAACCCTAAACCCCCAACTGCGCGCCCTGCGCCCGACACAAAAAAACAACCAACAACTCTAGACCCAAAACCCCCAAACCCCTTTAGGGTTCTCTGTGGATCCCTTAATAGAATCCCTATAGACTCCTTGTAGATCCTTTATAGAATCCCTAGAGGTCCCTGTAGATCCCTTGGAGGGTGAATCCTTATAGATCCCTTATAAATCCCTTTAATAGAATCCTTATCGATTCCTTATAGAATCCCTTACAGAATCCCCATAGATCCGTTATAGATCCCTTTTAGGGTCCCTATAGAATCCCTATAGAACCCTATATAGAATCCTTTTAATAGAATCCTTATAGGTCCCTTTAATAGAATCCCTATAGATCCCTGCATCCCTTATAGGATCTCTTTTAGTTTCCCTATAGACTCCCTGTAGATCCCTTTTGAAGGACCCCGGCGAGTCCGGAGAGCCCCGTGGACAGCGGTGTCCCGAGCCCGACCTCCCATCCGCTAGAGGCCGCCAGAGCATCTCGGCGCTTGCTAGGGTTCCTTTAAAGGGATTCTATAAGGGATTTATAGGGATTCTATTAAGGGATTCTACTAAGGGATCTAGAGGTTCTATTAAGGGATCAATAAGGGGTCTAGATGCCAGAGCATCTCGGCGCTTGCTAGGGTTCCTTTATGGGGTACTATAAGGGTTCCTTTAAAGGGATCTACAAGGGTTCCTTTAAAGGGTACTATAAGGGTTCCTTCAAAGGGATCTATAAGGGTTTATGGGGTTTAGGGAGCATCTCGGCGCTTGTTGTTTAGGCTTTAGGGGTGTAGGGGTTGGAATTTAGGGGTTGGCTTTAGGGTTTGGGGGGTTAGTGGTTTTAGGGTTTATGGGTTTAGGGGTTTGTGGGTTTAGGGTTTAGGGTTTCGGGTTTGGGGTTTAGGGTTTAGGGTTAGGGGTGTAGGGTGTAGGGGCTTAGGGTTTGGGGTTTAGGGTTTAGGGTTTAGGGCTTCAGGGGTTTATGGGTTTAGAGTTTAGGGGTGTGCAGGGGTTTAGGGGTGTAGGGGTTTAGGGTTTGGGGTTTAGAGCTTCGGGTTCTAATGGTGTTTGGGGTCTAGGGGTTCCTTTACCCCAAATAACCTTCTTGGTTAAGGATGTGTAGAAGAATTCATAACGAGGAACCCCAAAAAGGAAGGTATTTAGGGTTTGGCGATGTTTGGGGTTTAGGGTTTGGGGACGTTTGAGGGTGTCGGGTTTAGGGTTTTCAGTGGCCAATAATTTGGAGCGTTTCAGGCTTTTCAGGAACGAGGGATTTAGGAAGGGTTTTCATGGGCTTATAGGATTTCGGGCTTATAGGGGCTTTGCCTGAACCCCTAAGCCCTAACCCCTAAAGGGTTGATTCCTTGTCAAGGGGTTCTTTAGGAATCTCAGAGCTCGTTAGAGCGTTTCAGAATTCGGATTCAGGGCTCAGGGTTTAGGGTATGGGGGTTCAAGGTTTAGGGTTAAGGGTTTAGGGATAGGGTGCAGGGTTTAAAGTTCCTACCTGAGCCCTAAGTAACCTACCTTACAGAGCTCTTTCCGAGGAGAAGCCCCTATGAAAAACCAGTAGGGTTCTAGAGTTTTGGGTTCTTGGGTTTCGGGCCATAGGGCTGAGGAACCTAAACTATGGGAATTATGGTAAAATCTTTATTATGCGTGATGCAGGATTTATATCATCAACCGTAATTTAGTATTTTGGGGGTTCAGGGTTAGGGTGTATAGGTTTTGCTGTGGTTTGCGCTCTGCACTTTAGACTTTTTGCAATCTCCGCACCAACATCTTATTTGGGGCGCTTCATTAGGATCATCGGGGACTGTAGTCTTGGGGTGTCGACGATTAGAGGGCCTATCGAGAGGACTCTGGGTTTACTGTAGATAACCCTAAACCCTACACCGCAGGTTTTGTTTGGCAGCGAGGCGTGTCAACTGTAAATCCTCAACCATGGCACCCCAAAAGCGTAATACGTGGGTGGGGATGACTCACCCAGAGGGTCCAAACATACGACCATTGGGGAATCAGCTCCCAAAAGACTATTCTAATCATGGTTTCGGGGAACTGAATTCCTTAATACCGCTGATCAACCGTAGTAGTGCACATGGACCCTCTTGGTCATGTCATAATGGTATGTAAACCATAAACCCTGAATCCCATCACCACAAACCCTGCATTCCTAAATCCCCTAAATCCCAAAGCCGTCAACCCCTAAAATGCCAAGCCTTGCATCCAAAACCCTGAGCAAAGCAAGCAAAGTTTAAACTCTTGGCCGCAGGCCCTGAAAGCCTGAAGCCCTAAACCCGAAGCCCTAAGTCCTACACCCCCTAACCCCTAAACCCTAAACCCCAAGCACCTAAGCCCTTGTCCCCTGGACCCACAACGCTGGGCGCCGAACTCCCTCAACCCTAGATGTTAAGCCCCAAACTCTACACACCCAAAGCCTCTAAGCTCTGGACCCCATAGACGCAATGTAAAGACTCTAACCCAGGCCAAGAGCCGACGGTTTAGGGGCTTTGGATGTTTTGGGGTTTAGGGTTTTGGGGCTTAGGGTGTTGGGTTTGGGGTTTGGGGGTTTTGGGTTTTAGGGTTTTAGCGTTTAGGGTTTAGTAGTTTAGGGTTTAGGGCCTTGGAATTTGGGTTTAGTAGTTTAGGGTTTCGGGGTTTTAGGGTTTAGGGTGTCCTAAACCCTAAAACCCTAAAGCCCTAAACGCCAAACGCCCGAGGAAGACGACGAGAAATCCTGGGTGTCAATATGAGATGAGTCCGTCCTTGAAATCTGTCGCAAACTTCCGAAGCCAAGTTTAGGGCTTAGGGTTTAGGGTTGAGTTGAGGCCCGAGGTTTACGGCGAACTTCCGAAGACAAGGAAGTATCGACATAAATTCGGCTTCTTTTTTTGGGGGGGGTTCCTTTAACGCGTTGTGTCAAGGTTACCATAACGGGTCTGTTGGGGCCACAAGACGAAGGTGGGGGCCCGAGTTTCAGCAGGGTTACGTTGAAGGATCTATATAAGGGTCTATATGAGGATTATGAATTTCCGTTCCCCTAGCCGCTAAACCGCTACACCCTACCCTAAAGGCTAGCCGAGGGGAACGTTTTAAGGGGTTTTGGGTTTGGGTTTGAGGGTCCAAAGGCGTCGTAGCCTTGTTTACATAGAAGCTGCGATGATTTGGGTTGAGAACCCTCAGGGCTCATTCGGAAAGCTTTAAACCCTAAATCACGTTCCCAAACACAACAGAGGCTGTGTGTGACGCTCTGGGGTATATCTAGAAGATCTGCTACGAGGAACTTAGACGAACGAGCTTGAAGCCGACTGTTGATACTCACAAGGCTTTACGGGGGACTGCAGGGGTCTGAATAATTTCCCGGTACTTTTTTTTTTTTTGGGGGGGGNNTTCCTATTATATTTATGGTTTAATATACCCCAAAGTTAGTAACGCCCCTGCATTAGTGTTTAGGCGGGAGTTTGTTTGAGCCTAGCTGTTCCTTCCAATTCAGGGTGCCTGCGTGGCTTCGGAGGTTTATCCTCGACAGTAGTCTGCAGCATGGCTACTAGGCTACCGCAGAGCGGAAGCAGTTTTGCCGAATCTCAGTCAAAGGGTCCTATGTACTGTTGGGTGGGATACTTCCATAAAATTTTAATGTAGCAATACTAACTAATTACTACTATGGAATCCCTGCATTCCGCTATATAGGTACGTAGGACCCTTGAGGTTAATCTCGTAGGTCCATTGCGGGAACCCAGAACCCGAGAAGACTTACCGTTGTGCGAACAGCATCATCATGTGGCTCGGTTTGTCATGGTTTAGGGTTTAGAGTTTAGGGTTTATGATGACAGCCAGCAATACGCAGTATCGTGTGACCAGAAGAGCACTACAATCAGAAGCTTACAGAAGTAGATGTGTACATAAAAGAAAACTCGCTATATACATGTATGTATGTATGTATGTATGTATGTATGTATGTATGTATGTATGCATGTATGTGTGCATGTATGTATTTATGTATGTAATTGTATGTATGTAGGCCTGCATGCACACATGCATGCATGCATGCATGCATGCATGGATGTATGTATGTATGTATGTATGTATGTATGTATGTATGTATGTGTGTGTGTGTGTTTATTTGCATACGTGCACATGGCGAGAGAGAGAGAGAGAGAGACAGAGAAAAAAGAGACACTGCGGCATGGTCAAGACAATGATACCACTGGAAACCATGGTCGTACTAGTGGCTATTGTTGTTTGCGCCCCTTCGGAGTGATGGCGCTGGTGCTGGTGCTGATGCTGGTGCTGGTGCTGGTGCTGGTGCTGGCGGCGGCGACGGCGGCGGTGGTGGTAGTGTCTGTAGTAGTCGTCGTCGTAGTCGTCGTCGTAGCATTTGTAGCAGTCGCAGGATGTTGCGGTAACAGTAGCAGTAGCAGGAGCTCTTACATCAGCAGCAGCAGCAGCAGCAGCAGCAGTAGCAGTAGCACTAGCAGCAGGCAGTCGCAGCAGTGCGCGACGTAGCAGCGGTCACCACTAGCTCAAGGCGCTGGAAATAGCAGCACTAGCACGCAAACCCTGAACCCTGAAACCCAAAGCCATCAGTTATTACCTGCCGCTCTGTGAGGTTTATTAGGGCTATGAGTCACGAGTTCACCCAGCATTTAGCCGGTCGGTCTGAGCCAGTACAGCCGAATACTTTCAAAGTCATTTCGCAGCACATAATGATTTATGAATGCATACTATGTAGTATGCAGTATGTATCTACGTAGCAGACTAGAATATAATCGGATAGAGTGTAAAATAAGACAGTCATGAATATATAGGATACATAATACAGACTCAATTCTCAACCCGGGTCCCGAAACCTATGCACACTATTCTCCGAGCGAGAAGCTCCACGAACGGCGTGACCTGAATACAGCGCAGTTGGTTCGTGGATGCAGCAATTCGATGACAGCCCGTGAGTGCAAATCCCTCATTTTCGGGTTAGGGCTTGTTGTAGATCGCTGATGAATAAAACCTCGTTTAGGGCTCAGGGCTACCTGTTTGGGATTCCTCATGCAGAAAGGAAAGGCTGTGGAAATTAAAGGATCCTTACGACAACTCGCTTTATGAATCCTGGGCGTGCAGCATTGTTCAACATTGCTTGTGCGTTTTAGCTAGGGGTCCCCTACGCAGGGGCTTCGGGTTCAACCTTGGTTTGCTCTACTTAATTGGTATAAGCGCTTATCCGAACTCGAGTTTGCAAACAACCACCCGCACCCACCCCAATCGCTACTCCGATGCTTGCTTCGTGTTTAGACTTTCAGTGGGCTTCGACAGCTAAACCGCCACCACCCACCACTCCCAGGGCCCTACACTCGGTCTAAACCTTCAGTAAGCCCTAGACCACGAGCCTTGCTAGATATTGGTGTCTAATCATGGTCGGTACACCGCAAATCCTGTTTCTTCTCGTCAGCCTGTAGCATAAGCTGAGCCCTAAACCTTAAGCGCTAAACCCTGTACCCTAAAGCCCCCAGGAAAACCCGACGGGTGGCCTCCAGGCGATTTTCGCGGCACACAATAGCTTCTTCCCCCGGAGTTGCGAGGTCGCTGCTGCCATGTCATTGAAGCCTTCAAAGTCCTCGGACCTTGAAAATGTTGTGCAAATTCTTCTCAGAACATTGATAGGTCTCTTGTAGATTCACCCCCCATTCTACTTCGTAGGTTGCGGAGAATCTAGAACCCCATCAAACCCTTTGAGAGCCCTTATAAACGACCCTGTTGAAAGTAGCCCTTTGTTGGTAACCCCCTTTACCCTATACCCTAAACCCTAAGCTCGAACTTTAAATCCTCAGCCCCTGCGCTAGACTAGGCAGGAGCAAGGGCACGAACATCTCCAGGCAGCAACCCTAAACCCTAAACCCCTGAAACCCCTAAATCCTAAACCACGAAACCCTAAACCACTAAATTTCCTAAACCCTATACCCTAAGCCCCTAAACCCTGAGTCCCTAAACCCTAATTAAGCCCCTAAGCCCTAGGCCCCTAAACCCTTTTTTTCAGCAGCAAAGGGCACTGGACATCTCCAGGAAGCATGCAGAGCCTGGGTCGGAGATCCATGCTACGTGCTGAGGGGCTGATCGAAGGTCTGGCTTTTTAGGGGTTTGGGTTTAGCGTTTACGGCAAGTTTAGGGTTTTAGGATTTAGGGTTTTTGGGGTTTTTTATTTAACATAGGAACCTGATTAAGGTTTTAAGGGTTTAGGGGTTTAGGGTTTACGGGAATACGGGCGTAGGGGATAGGAACCTGATTAAGGTGTTAGGGGGAATGGGGGTGAAGGACCCCGCAGTATCAGAAGCCTACCGGTTCCTACTTCCGTAGTATGACTTCCCTAGAGAAGGGCCTTAAGAAGGTAGGTGATATCGCTCAGGTAGGGTTCAGGGTTTAGGCATTTTCGGGTTTGGGCTCAGCATGCTTGGGCGTGGGTTTTTTCGTTTATTGGTTTCAGGATTTAGGGATAAAACACAGAAAGGGGTCTATGATCCAGAAGCTCTTGAGGTAGGATGGTAGGGTTTCGGGGTTTCGCGAGCTGATCAGGTTTGGGATTTAGGGTTTAGGGTTCAGGGTTTAGGGATCGCTTGCCCCTGGGCTCTTGGCTTGCAACAGCTCCGAAAGGAAGAGAAGTAGCGACGACTAGTACTACAGCTACGGCTACCACGGCTACTCCACCACCACCGCCACTACCACCACCACCACTGCTACTACTAATGCCTGCTACTACTACCACGACGACGACATGTTCATGATTTAAGTGGAGGGCAGCACGGAATGTGCAAGTCGGGCGACTGACCTTCAATAGGGCTTAAGGGCTTAGGAAGCGCAACCCTAAAGCCTGAACCCCAAGGTTTGTAGAAATTACAATCTCCCAGGATGTTTAGCTGGCAGCATCCACTGTTCACATGGGTAGTTCTCTAAACCAGGGTCCCTTGTTAGGTCCTTCGGCAACTACCCATATAGACTAACAGCAGCAGAGACTAGAGATGGAACCTGCAGAGAAAGAACCCACAAATGCCAATCCAAAGCAGACCTGCAGGCCTGGAATACTCTAGCTCCTAGGGCCCTGTCTCTAAACCGCCTAAACCCTAAACACCCCCAAAAGCGTAAACCCTAAATCCAGGGACGTTGGACCCCAGTCTCGCCTGCCTCAGCCTCAAGCCGTTCGACTTGAGTGTCACATTAGTGCCATCTGCGCACCCAGAGACTCGAAAACCCGGTTTAGGGCGTTTAGGGTTTAGGGTTTAGGTATCCCTTAAACTCTAAACTTGATTAAAGTACATTGCTTAATGGGCCCTTTAACTATGTACCAACTTAATACAGTCAATTCCTGGATTGATACTTGTTGAACTCTGGAAGCAAAATGGATAGTTCGCTACATTAGGGTCCCTTAAGGGTCCTTTTCATAAGGGTGCCGTACGATTTTGGGGACCCAATAAAGGGAGCCAACTTTAGAGAAATACCTGTACAGAATCCCTTGCAGAAGCTAAGGCTAAATACCTACGTAGAAGCCTTGTGGAAACCCTAAACCCTAGACCCTAAACCCTAAGCTATAGAAACCTTTAGCAGATCCCTTTACTGACAAGTTTTGGGAGTCTCTGGGGAGCTGCCATGGATCTGCACAGCCTCCACAGTCGCAGCCGAAGTTGAGGCTTTTCATGACCACGGTTTAGGGTTTAGAGTTTTAGGGTTTACCTAGACCCCCCAACTACCCTCTATCATATCCCCAAATACCCACTATTAAGGATCATAAGGTCTCCGTTAGAGGGTTTTTGGGGGGTGCTGGTAGGGTTTAGGGTTTAGGCAGAAGTTCAGGAGTGTCAGGGCTTAGGGATGTCCGCGGTTCAGAGGGTTGTTTGATAGGGTTTAGGGGGGCGTCGGGTTCAGGTTAAGGGTTTCTGATTTCTAGGATTCTAGGATCGTTTATAGGGGTTTAAACGGGTTCAGGATGTAGGTTGTAGGGCTTGATGATACAAACCCTGCATTACCTTAAGGACCCTAAACTACGGGAATTATGGTATATTCTTATTTTTGTGGTAATGCAAGATTTATATCATCAACCGTAGTAAGTAGAATAGGGTTCCTTTAAAGGGTTCTACATAAGGGCTACCCTATTCTTATGTTTGGGCAGGGCTTGAAGTCCAGCCGTAGAAGGTTCCTTAAACCCCCAGCCCTAAACCCAAACCCCTGGGCGTAGGGTTGAGGGCTGGGGGTTTAGGGTTGAGGGTTTAGGGTTGAGGGTTGAGGGTTTAGAGTTTAGGGTTTAGGGTTTAGGGACCCTAAACCCTAAACCCCTACAAAAAAGGGGGGCGGGCCTTGAGGCCTGGATGC
>CAJNJA010020136.1:0-10004 GCA_905231915.1 Symbiodinium necroappetens
CTATAACCCTGTAACCCTATAACCCTGCAACCCTATAACCCTATAACCCTAAACCCCTGAACCCCTATAACCCTATAACCCCTAAACCCTATAACCCTAAACACTATAACCCTATAACCCCATAACCCTATGCCTGCAAGGCTGGTGTCCTCAGGTAGGGCTTTTTTGCAAAGGAGTTTAGAAGTTTTGGAAGTGTCACCCTAAACCGTAAACCGGTTACTCAGGGACTAGGCGGGCTTGGGGTTTCGGCTCGGGTTTCAAGATGTATACATGGAAAGAGCCGTAGAGAGGGGGGGAAGGACTAGAGCCCTAAAGCCCCTAAGCCCTAAAAGCCCTAAGGCCGGAAACCCAGAAGTCCTAAACCAAACCCCTAAAACCCTAAACCCTAAACCCTGCACCCTAGAAGTCCTAAACCCTAAACCCGGCACCCTAGAAGTCCTAAACCCTAAACCCTAAACCCTGCACCCTAGAAGTCCTAAACCCTAAACCCTAAACCCTGCACCCTAGAAGTCCTCAACCCTAAACCCTAAACCCTAGAAGTCCTAAACCCTAAACCCCTAAACCCTAAGACCCTAAATCCAAAAGGACAACTTGAGGTCGATCCCACCGAGAAGAGTGTTGAGCTCTATGGGTTTAGTGTTATAGGTTTAGGGTTATAGGGTTATAGGTTTATAGGGGTTATAGGGTTATAGGGGTTTAGGGGTATAGGGTTACAGGGTTATAGGGGTTTAGGGTTATAGGGTTATAGGGTTGCAGGGTTATAGGGTTATAGGGTTTAGAGTTATGCTATCCCTACGCATAAGCCCTGGACAATGAATGCTTGGGTTAGGTCTGAGGCGAACGACAACAATGCATTGATTGTGGAAGCGTGCGCCTTGAGGGCATCTTTGAATTCTTTCGCTGCGTTTTTGTCCGTCGCTGTCGCCCGATCCACTGCAGATCCGCCCGCTAGTGTCAGGCTTCTTTTGTACCCTCTGAAATCCTCCACCCTAAACCCCAAAACCCCGAGACCCTACACCCTAAACCCTGAACCCCTAAACCCTGAACCCTAAACCACTAAACCCTAAATCCTAAACCCCTAAATCCTCGACCCCCCTCGCCTTGCTTTGGCCTTCGCTTTCAGCGCCTCCGCCACGGCAGGGCGGCCACCGACGGCCGCCTTGGCTGGACAGCATCGGGGCTTCACGCGTTGCAGGACGCCGACTTGTTAAAGGGTTTAGGGTTTATAGGGTTTAGGGTTTAGGGTTCAGAACGGCTGTTCACCTGCTGGCGGGTGCTGGCGGGGGCGCAGACGGAACGGGCCAGCCGCTTGGGCGGCCTGTGACTCCTCAGGGCTGAGAGCCTTTCGGGTTTCGCTTGTCACTAGGTTTTTGGGATGCAGGATGTAAGCTTTGAGTCATGAGTACGACGGCACAGGCAGCACAGCTGGGATACGTCGGTTGGGGATGCAGTGGCTGTGGTGCTCCTTTGAAAGGCTTTGGAGCTGGAGGCTGAGGGGATCGAACCAAACCTCCTGAGGATGGGCTTCGAAGTCTGCCTAATGAAACTTCTTGAACTTCTGAAACCCTTGCATAGAAGAGGAATTAGGGGTTTAGGGGTTGAGGGTTTAGGGTCTAGGGTCGGGCCGCCTCCCTTGCCTGACGATGCCAAGTTGCTACCGCCTCCTCGATGTCCTGCGCGCGGCCAGGCACCTCATGAACTCCACGCCATATGATAGTACATTATATAGTATTATATTATATTATGTTCTGTTATATTATAATATATTTTAGTATATTATAGTAAATTATAATATTATACTATATATTATATATTATATATTAAATGTTATATTATATATATATATATTAATGCATTATGAAATATAATATATTATATAATTTATAATATACTATATTATACTATATTATGTTATATTTTATTATGTTATGTTATATTACATACATACTCTATATAATCTATGATGGACCTTGTCGCGCCAGCCTTGTCGCACAAAGCCATCTTTGTTACATTTTGTCGCGCGAGAGGCGCCCCGGCCCTGTTACAAACCAGAAGGTTTTGACCCGCGCCATATAGCTATAAGTAGAGTTATAAGTAGGGTAACTATAATCCAATGTTAGGGGACTATATAACCCTACTTATAACTGCGCATGAACCTCCAAGTAGATCCAAAGTCCGAGATCCCAAGAGCCTTTAAAGCTCTTGGCGTTTAAGGTTTAGGGTTTCGGGCTTCAGGGTTTAGGGGTTTAGGTTTCAGGGGTTTAGGGTTCAGGGGTTATGGTTCAGGGGTTATGGTTTAGGGGTTATGGTTTAGGAGTTTCGGGTTTAGGGGTTTAGGGTTTCGGGCTTTGGGTGCAGGATTAAGCCCAATGCAATACAGCTTCAAGACACCCTACGTAGCCCGAAACCCGTCGCCCTAATCTCCTTCCCACCTCCGAGCCACAGGCTCAGGGCTAAACCGAACCCTAAACCCGAAACCCTTAACCTAAACCCTAAACCTTAAAGCCCTACACACCCTAAACCCTGAACCCTAAACTAAAACCCCCCCTAAGACCGTAAAAACCCCTAAACCCTCAAAGCCCTAAACCCTTACAGCCCTGAAAGCCCTGAACCCTGAACCTTTAAAGCATCTTAAAGCCCTATAAACCCTGCACCTTTAAAGCACCCTAAAACACCCCAGCCCGCAGCCCCAAAGATCGATGGCCTGAGACCCAGCAGCTGCCGCAGGCGCAGCTTCCTGAAGGTCGCCTGCCCCGGCGCGGAATCCCACGGCTTAGGGTTTAGGGTTTGTAGGGTTCATAGGGCTTATAGGGTTTAGAGGGCTTATAAGGTTTATGGGTTTATGCGGCTTATAGCGTTTATAGGGTTTAGGGTTTAGGATGGGAATAGACAAACAGAGGGGCCTTAATAGCTTCAGAACTAGGGATTATAGGGTTTAGCGTTGTAGAGGAAATAGTCAAAGATAGGATGGGTTTGGGGGGTGAAGGAGAAAAGCGGTGAAAATAACGTATAAATATGTGCAAAGAGTAAAACATATAAAGAAATCAACAAATGTGCGTGTGCATATATATATATATCATATTATATATATATATGGAACTATAACGGAATACCATCCCCCCGCAAAAAAAACCGACAACAAAGGGCACCTTAGCTTCGAGCGTAGGTGACCAGAAGCATTGTGCTACTCTTCTGGCCATGGGGTTCTAATACCGGGGCGGAATAAGTGGCACTAAACATAATGGGGAAAAATATTTTTCCCCATTATGTTTAGTGTCGCCTTTGTAGCCCGTTATAATTCCAATAATATGGTATGCCACAAAAAAAAGATATTCTGGTTACACTGAAGTCACTGAGAAGAGAGGGCTCGTTCACAACAACCCCCGCCTGGGGCACCGAAAGCCACACGAGCTTTCCTCGACGCACCTTCCTGATGCCAAGGTGTTGACTGATTCCGGCTTATTCGGTGCAAGGCAATCCTAAACCCTAAACCTAAACAGGAAATTGACATGTATAGGGTTTGGGGCTGGTTGAAGCAGGGGCCCATGCCGCTGCACCTTAAACTCTAAATCACATGTAACTGTAGCGGTCGTCGATCGGTCTTCAACCTTTGGGGCTTCGGCATGTGGGGATTCTTCGGAAATGGCTGTAGGATGCTGTAGGGTTCGTGGCCTCCTGACCGCCCTAAACCCAAGCCGATTCTTCAGGGTCTTCCTTGTGTTTAGGATCTCAGGGTCCTCAGTTAAGGGGCTTAGTTCGTACATGAGGGTTCAGGCTCAAGAGCTTCAACGTCAAGACATAAACTTGATTGAGGAGCTTCTGGTGGTATAAGATGCCAAGGTGGGTGTGTGAGACTTCAAGTCACTGAAATGAGAAAAGGCTATATCAAGTCTTTCCATCGTCCAAGTAGGGCACATGGACACCGACAAAAAAAGCCTCATGCCGTTGATTGCCTGCAGTTCAGTCTCGGCAACGTAACTAGCTAGCATGTTGGGGAATGTCAAACTTGAATTCAGTACGCGTTCCCTCTCCCAACTCGAACACAAGACGAAATCAAAAAACTTATATATACATATATATATATATGTTTACAAACGCGTCAAACTGAAAAAAAAAAACCTTCCAGCTGCTACGGATTCGTAGCCGTGGAAAATTCCGCTTCTCGGGGTCCCCACCTCCGTGCGACTGGGGTAGCCGCCTGCCAGCTGAGGGGCACAGTGTTCGACAACATTGGGTTGAGGCATTGAGGGCCTTGAGCTCAGGGCTTCTGACTGTTGAAGTTAGGCCATCATGGGCTTGTCTGAGGACTTTTGCGTTTTGGCATGAGGCGTTGTATCCATCGGAGTGATTTGAACAAAATTTTTCCACCTACAGTCATACCTGTGCAACAACCGAGGCTGAATACTGTTGATAATATAAATCCTGCATTACCTTTAGGACTCTAAACTATGGGAATTATGGTATATTCCTTGTTATGGGTAATGCAGGATTTAAATCATGTACCGTAGTTTCCGCCACCTGTTTAGTCCATTTCTACCAGAGTCGTACAAGGTGTTGTGCAGGAATAGTGTTACTGTTGATGATATAGACCCTGCATTACCTTAAGGTCCCTAAACTATGGGAATTACGGTATATTCCTTTTTAGGGGTTATGCAGGAGTTATATCATCAGCAGTGAGTCTTACTATACACTCGAGTCTTAAGGGTCCGGGAGGAACAAGATTGCTACACGAGGAGCGCAGCAGTGTAGCAAAACCCTGAACGTACTGTACCTCGCCATGCGATACCTATTTACTTTAGCTGCCAAAGCTATGGGCCTCTGTACATGTTGTTTATGTGTGTATATACATATATACGAATGTATGTTTGTCTATATGCATGTGTGTCTGTATGTCTGTATGTCTCTGTGTATGTATGTATGTATGTTTTTGTTCCGAAGCCTCCCACGGACGCGACAGGATCGAATCTGCAATCGTCCCCAAGCCCAAATCCATGAGACTGAGCCCTTGGACCCTTATTGCGCACGGTTTGGGGTTTAGTTTGTAAGGGGTTTAGGGCTTTAGGGCTTAGGGGTTTAGGGCTTTAGGGGTTTAGGGTTTAGGGGTTTAGGGTTTAGGGTTTTAGGGGCTTAGGGGTATAGGGCATAGGGTATGGTGGTTTAGGGTTTAGGGGTTTAGGGTTTAGGGTCCTGCAGCTCCCCAAACAACTGTCGTCACAACCCGATGCCGAATCGGCTGATGCTGTGCATCCTCATAGCCATGCCCTCAACCCTACGCCCTCCAATGTCCCAGCGTTTGAGGACGAAGGCCTTTCAGAGGATTTCAATACTCAGACTTCTTGGCACTGATTGGCATTTCTTGGCACTCATTGGCATTTAGAAGCAGGCTCACACCCTTCCCCTGAGAGTCAAGGGACAAGATCATCAAATACCTAGGACCTAGTAATGAAGTGTTTGGTTCCTCTGAATATAGCTTTTCGATGGCCTTCTAGGAACCCTTAAAGGAACCCTTACAGTAGCTCTTGAGGGAATTCTTCAAGGGTTCCCTCAAAGGAACCCGTGCAGGAACCCTTGAAGGGCACCTGGGGTGACTTCCGATTCGAGAGCTGGCGCAACTTCCGCGGCCTGTGCTGGGTTCTTGTTAAGGGATCCAGTTTAAGTTGACCCTCAGCCCTAAACCCGAAAGCTTTTTAAGCTACCCAGTAAAACATGTTGACACTAAGCCCTAAACTCTAAACCCTAAAGCTTTTTAAGCTACCAGAATAGGGATCCCTTGAGGGGGTTCTATCAGGGGCTCCGTAAGAAGAATCCAGTGTGCTGGAGCAGGTCTTCGAGAAAGAGGATTTCGAGCCCAAAATTCCTAAATGAACCCAAATCCTGAAAGCATAAACTCGAAGCCCATGTCTATGAGCGGCACAGGCCGGATAAGTAGGTGATGCAGTTTATGATTGAAGAACGTGGCGTTAGATCTTAACGGCATAAGGGTCTGTGTCTCAGCACTGCATTGTAGAGGTTCAGGCAACCCTAAACCCTAAACCCCCCCGAGACTCTAGAGGGCATTTGGTGCGTAGGACTTAGGCCTGTTCCTTTGGCCGATCATTTCTGCCGTAACATGTGACCCAGCACCCGGAAACCCCGTTATTCAGGTTGTGGGAGGTGTGTTGGAGTTGATACCGTTTTTGTACAAGTTCATCCATGCTGCATCGAACCACTGGGCCCGAGAGAAGTGAAAGCGCCATGTTTGCTACCACACAAATAGCAATCAGTGTGGATGCTCCCTGCCTGCTACTGATGTTGCAACTGCTACTTACTCTCGAAAGAGCGGACTATGATAGCACTACGACGGTTCTTTACTGATGAATTTCGGCGGCTCCACCAACACATTGTTCTGATCCTTTCAGGGAGCAGAGGCCCTCGGTACAGCAGTTTTAAGGGAGCCCAGGTTGTCACGGTTCACTGCTTCGGTTGGAGCTTCGGCTTGGGCCGCGGTCGAGTGTAGGAGAACTCGATATCCTCCTCCTGCTCGGCACCCCCGCTCGGCGGCAAAGTTCGAGGCACAAGACAGTACCCACAGGCTGGCAGTACTGTCGGCGCCGTGCAAGGCATCAGCCTTGTCGGTCAGGCAGCTCAACAGTTTCAGGCCCGAACGAAACAGCCTTGAAGCAGATGTGGTGAGGTCGTTCATGTCACAGCAATGCAAGTCGTAGTGCAGATGTGGACACTTTTACGTTTTTGCGTGTACAGGTGAGGATGGCGGAGGCTTTCTGCAGGATAATCACTGGCAAAGAGCAGTGCAGGGAATCGCTCCGCTTCTGCATGCAAACATCTACCGGATCCCTCTTGCGACAAAGGATGCGTAATCATCAGGCTCTTGTGGGACCAGGCAGGAGACAAAGCGCGTTGACTCCAAATCCTACCGGAGCCATGTAAATTGTGAAACCCCTTTGGCCACCATAGTACTTAAACACGAGCTTTCTTGATCCTCCTGAAGATTAGCATCCTATGCCCCGAACCCTGAGGCTTTTTGAACGCCTTAAGCCTAAGCTGGATCCTCTCACGCAAAAAAGCACGATCCTTTGTGCTTTCAACAGGGGAAACCGTTGCCTCCACTGCCTTTGGCCGCCGGCGGAGCGCCTGTAGTTCGGTTTACCCAGAGACTCCAAAACCCTTTAACTAAGAAGTGTACCTTGAACTATATTAGGAACCCTAATAAGATTTAAGATATATTGCTCAATTAAGGGGTTTTTGGAGTCTCTGGGTAACACTTCAGTTCTACAGGGCTTTGGGCGGCAGCTTCTGCTACAGGAGGTCGGCACTGCTATCACCATCGTGGTGTCAGATCTGATATGTCTGCTACTGAAGAACTGAAGACAGGCGCATACAACGATTGATGATACCAATAAAACTAGACTAGTTGGTCGATCGCCTGCACCCGCAATCCTAGTTGGGTCATTAAAATATTACAAGTATAGTTGCATATATACCTTATTTATAACCCTAGCTACTAAGTCCCCTGATTCTGTAAGTACCCCTGACACCCTTGTAGAAACCTTACAGTTACCAGCAGTAACCATTAGTACCCCTTTACCTAAACCCTGAACCCTAAACCCCAAAAGTGCGCGTTCATGACTGGAGCTCCTTGCGGGGAGAGGGGTATCAGAGCCTGGTCGGCGACGCCGCGGAGGAAGGGATGTTGGAAAACCTGGGGCCGGCTGCGGGGTGCTGGGGGCCTTGGAAGTTGAAGGTCTGAAGGGTTCAGGGTTTCGGGCTTTTAGGGGTTGGGGGTTTGGGGTTGAGGGTTCAGGGTTTAGGGTTTAGGGGTGAGGGGTATACCAAAGTGTATGTAGCTGTATGACGGGGTCGGGAAGAGATCAGATTGGGGTCAGTGGCTGACTAGTATACTCCTTTCACACGAAGTACTGCAGGAATACCTATATGGTGCTGTACAGAGCAAGGTAACCCTAAACCCCTAAACCCTAAACCCCTAAACCCTAAACCCCTGAACCCTAAACCCTAAACCCCTACGCGAGACAACCCTCAATCGAAAGCTCCAAAATCGATCAATCCCGCCTCGACAGCGGTGGGGCGGGCCTGCCGGCTCTTCGTGAGCCTGCAGGAAGCACCAGATCTTGTTTTAGCTGACCCAGAGACTCCAAAACCCCTTAATTAAGGAATATATACCTTCAACTCCAATAGGAACCCGAATAAGATTTACGGTTTTTTCCTTAATTATGCGGTTTTGGAGTCTCTGGCGAGCCGCGCCATTCCTCCCATCCGCACCAGCCCTTATCGGCCTTCCACTGGGGTTAAGGCTTTAGGGTTGGGGGTTGAGGGTGCCTTTGTCGTATAAATGGCGTGCTCTCCTGGGGATCCCCAATGGGCCCTGCCCATAGTCTCCATTGAAGTTCCTTTGTTTGGTTTAACCCTGATTATAATTAGGATCCTAGATAGTAGAATGGAGACTATAGCTAAGGGCTCTTATCTCGAAACGGGGTATCTTATACCATAACTACAATGGAGACTATGGACAGTTTGCAGACTTGAAACACGCTGTGACAGGACCGCGGGAGCGAATGCTTAACGTAGGTGCCTTAATAATTAGAACAGGGTTTTGCGGCATATTATACAGATAAGTATAATGAGGAACCCCCCAAATTAGTATAGGTAGTTCTTGAGGCTTCTGTATTAGAGAGTTTCGGCTTAAGGCTTGAGGGCCGGGGGTTATCTTGTTTGTTGAAGAGTTGATATTCAATGTGCGGACAAGCTGCAGCCAAACACAGATGTCTGCCAGCTCCTGGGGCAGATGAATCTCGAATCCCTGAGCACACACCTGGAACTATCAACCCTCATCCTAACACCTACTCACGCTTAAGTCCTGGGTCCCCTTAGACTTAGACCCTCAAACCCAAGATTCAAAAGCCCAAAAGCCCAAAACCCTAAACATTAAACCCTCGAGCCCAAAAGCCCAACACACCAAAAGAAACCCCAAAACCTTAAACCTTAAACCCTCGAACCCAAAATCCCAAAACCTTAAACCCAAAACCCCCCAAAGCCCCAAAAAAACCCTAAACCTTAAACAGCCCTGCCCCCCGAGAACTCCTGGGAGCAGTGACCAGCGGGTCTCGGTGCTACCGTCATGCCCGTGATCCTGGGCTTAGGGTTCGGGGTTTAGGGTTTCGGGTTCGGGGTTTAGGGTTTAGGGTTTCGGGTTCGGGGTTTAGGGTTTAGGGTTTAGGGTTCGGGGTTTAGGGTTTGGGGCTTAAAGTTTGAGGTTTAGGGTTTGGGGTTTACTGCCTCGGGTGCTCTGTGGAGGCTTGAGGCCCGAAACCCAAATGGGGGATTAGGGTTTAGGGGCTTAGGGGTTCGGGGTTTTGGGGTTTAGGGGTTTAGGGTTCGACTCTAACGTATAACCTAAGCTCCATAAACCCCAAATGTTAAGGATCCAGACTTGGAGGATCATGGGATTCAGTCAGTCAGGCTCTAAAGTACCGTAGTCGTTGTTGTAGGTGTTCTTGAGCATAGGTACCTTGTCTATAACCCTAGTTACTTGGTCCTATGATCCTTATGAGTTGGCTAAGCCTCTGAAGGCAAGGTGCTTTCAGGACATTCGGTCTGGGAGTTGGCTCCTTAGGACCTGAAAAACAGCAAAAACGAACAAACAGCTGTGATATCGGGGCCCAATATTTAGAATAGGGTTTTAGGGTCCTTTATAGTGTAATTACAATAAGGAACCCCCAAACGAATTTAGGTAACTATTGAGGCCCCTATGTTAGATGGCATGCAGTCGCAGCAGCAAGATTGTTACAATGATCCAGTAGCCGATTCCCAGATAATCAGAACTTAAACCGCAACACCACACTCGCCGATGCGCAGCAATACCTGTTACATACATACATACATACATACCTACCTACCTACCTACCTACCTACCTACGTACGTACGTACGTACGTACGTACGTACAT
Source organism: Symbiodinium necroappetens (assembly GCA_905231915.1). NCBI lineage: Eukaryota > Dinophyceae > Suessiales > Symbiodiniaceae > Symbiodinium > Symbiodinium necroappetens. The sequence continues at coordinate 9,962 of CAJNJA010020136.1, forward strand.
ATACATACATACATATATAGAAATACATACGTACGTGCGTATG
>CAJNJA010020140.1:0-10002 GCA_905231915.1 Symbiodinium necroappetens
ATATAATATGAAATAATATAATATAAGATAAGATAATATAATATAATATAATATAATATAGTATAATATAATATAATATAATATAATAGAATATAATAGAATATAATAGAATATAATAGAATATAATAGAATAGAATATAATATAATATAATATAATATAATATAATATAATGCAATGTGTTTGAGGTTCAAAGGCCTACTGAGTGCTTCAGGCCCACGGCAAGGGCGGTTGTGGGGACTGTGCTTCCACGCTTGAGTGTTCGTGTTTGCTGCTGTCTACTACTAGTAGTACTAGTACTGGTAGCAGCAGCAGTAGTAGTAGTAGTAGCAGCAGCAGCAGGAGAAGGAGGCGGAGGAGGAGTAGTAGTGACAATCATGACGATGCTTGTCTCAGCTAGTAGTATCGCGATCGCATTGCACCGCTTGCCTCAGCAACTGCACTGTTGCTAAGACTCATATCGTGCTGGAGGAAGACGAAGTCAGCGCCAAACTATAGCTGGGGGTCATCTTACGCGACACTGTGCTGTGTGTTTAGTTGACGTGTCGGCAGCATACGTATGTTGGAACAGAAAGCATAGCCTTCACTGAGCTTATTGCAGGGCTGCATCAGGAGCACCTGTCTGTGCCGTGCTGGCTCCATCATCCCTTCTCAACCAACAGCAAGCCTCAGCAAGCATCCGATGTGCCTCGCCCTCCATTCGAAGCAATTGCTGGAATGCAAGCCCGCAGGCCTCCCGTGAACAATCCTAGAACGAGCTCTAGCTCGGCTTTTGGGGGTTGCTGGATTCGGGTCTGTAGGAGCTGGGAATGAAGTGTTCAGGCACTCTGCGGTGGCATGCACTCTCGTGGCAGAGAGGAAACAGCTTCGAATCTGTAGCTTTTAGCAGCCCTGAGAGAAGGCAACTCCGAATGCTGGATTGCATCGCGAAGACCTTTTTCAGCACAAGCCCACCAAGATCTACTGAGGCAGTTTTATCCAACGGAGCAGTCGCCTCACAAGCTTTCGTCAAATCGGCCAAACGTACGAGTAAACCTCGATGCACAGTCAAATCGGTCATGTGGCCTGAAAAGAAGATTCAATCGCAACACACAGTCTCCAAACACGCCCCCTTGTCTCGTCTGCCCGAAGCTCTGAATCCCGACTTGCTGTTCAAACCCTTTCGTACCAGCCACCATTCCAACCATGCCGAACCTTAAGTCCACTTGCATGTGTCTATCTATACATACATGCCCGTGTCCGGATGCCTGCAGTGAGATGCTAGCGTTCTAGAAACCCAAACCCGAGCCTGATCAGAGATGTCAGGGGCCGGGGCTCCTGGGCAAGCTCGGGAGGGTCGCACAGATTAAGATCACGACATATCACGACGAAAAATCCTTTGGACCGTTGCTGGGATAGATTCGTACAGGGACTACCTAGAACTGCGGCAGAAGGATGTCTTATTTAGGGAGTTAGGGCAGTTAGAAAGTGTCTCCTCCTGAACACGTGCCTGAAGCACAGCAATTCAGAAACTAAGTTTCGGTACAGCCCCGTCGGTTGCCGGTTGCAAGAGTGAGCTTGAAGCTTCGGACCCAGCTATCAACTGAACAATCGCTTTTCCGGAAACGATGACGGCGCATCACATTCTGAATCTGAAGTTTGCACCGTGTGCTGGCGGCGATGAGCCGGTTACTGCCAACCCGACTGCCTGGGCTTGGAATGCGGCTACCAGACCCCTCCCACAAAGCGTCGGCACTTTTCTGCTCACAAAGTGGCTCACAGTGCAAGGACGAGTAGGCACAGGTTCTAGGCTTGTGGATGCGAAAGCTTGCTGGAGGGCCACACATGCAAACATGTGCGGCCAAGCAGCAAACTTCCGAGACAAAGGAAGACGCCGCAAGTTATTGTCGTGAAAGACTACTCGATCCTTTTGACACGATCCACGTCGCCTGAATCTGAGAGAAAGTACATGATTGCTTGAGTCGCTCCTGCAAGCAATGATCTGTAAACACAAGCGGGCATAGCCGACCAGACAGCCCGCGTCGGACCCTTTACTTGAACACACTTCTGATTAACCTCAGCTTCTTAGCCGTGAATGGAGCTTGCTGTCACCAGCTCGAGCGCGCAGAACACCGTAAATTCATCCCGACCACTTCTCCAGTCAGCTGCTGTATGATTAAGCCCCATTTCCAGAGCAGCGAATTTCTTGATCAATCTTGATTCGGTCACATGATGCCAGCTATGTCTGTATGTATGCATGCAGGTACGTCCCTGGGCGTGCGTGAGCATTTAGCCAAAGCCTCACTAATTGCTCACTTATGTCCATATTGGGAGTCGGGTGGATTCCTGCACCCGAAGGATGCGCAAGAAAACTCGGAAACCCCCCGAAACCACGCAAATAAATTTCTCAATCGTGTAAAGTGTAAAGCTGAGTTCCCCCATGCTCCAACCCACTCCGCGCGTCGCTGGGCTCATCCCTCCAGTCTGCTTCCCGCGAAGCCCCGCTCAGGTGCTCAGTCCTGAGCAGTCATGTTTCGGACAGAACGGACCAAGGTACAATTATTACAGCCTGACTACGAATCCTTGTTTAAGAATCTGTCGAATTGACCCGGATGCCGGACGGACAGGAAAGAGTACCTAGTGTCAGGCTTCTGCCGCCATGAATGAAGGAGCTGTGGCAGCTATGCGGGAACAACAAAAGCCAGCGGCATCACGGAATCGACACGTTCTCCTTCTGCTGTATTCTTCATATACTTGGAGGCACATGCAAACGCTCACCCAAAAAGGGCTCGAAACAGAAAGCCTGCCCATCCAACAGCATTCTGCACCGGCAGAGAAAAGGGAAAGCCTTGCGAAACGAACCCAAGGGTCGACCTTCTTCGGGGCGGCAGGGACCTCCTCGGAGGAGGAGCTCCCACCAAAGAGGGCACCTTCAGAGCTTCAGAGTGTCCAATTCTACGTAGGTTTCAATCGGTGGGAGGGAGAGGGGTTTAAGGCTGAGGCTTAGATTTGCTGGTAGCTACAGTATGTCGCTACTTTGTTCACCAAGCTTTTCGAGTACCTCACATTCTGTAGGGATCGCCCAACTCCGTGAGACCCCACGGACATGAGAATAATGGCTTTGAGGTTCAAGGTGCCATGGTCTGAGGTTGATGGTTGGGCAAGACTTTGCTTGAGCCGCTCATTTTCGATTAGCAGGGCTCGCTGCAACACAAAGGGGTTGTGGTACTTCTCTTTCAAGCCATGTCCACGAATGCTTGTTTGTTCCGAAGGTGGGACGACAACAAAGTGCGCTGGAGTTAACCTTCGATGTGGATTGCAATTGGGCACTGATGAATTTTGCTTCTGGCCTGCACTCGGGGAAGTCCATTATTTAGTCTTCTAAGGGTCGCACAAACCGGCAACTCTCGGAAAATACTGCCGAGCCCGAGTAGGTCAGTCAAGGCACTCATGCCCTGCGACACAGCCTGCAGCGACAGAAGATTTTCGGTGTATGTTGTATGTGAGTTGTCCGGGGTTTCACTTGTGGATCTGGCCATCAGCCCTCATCTTGTTGATTAGGTATGCATTGCTTTACCAGATCATGTACACTGCATGAAGTTTCGCTACAAGTCTACAAGTAGCAGGCACTTGCTACTGGATGGAGGACTCGTTTTTTGGGCGAAAAACCACATTGCTGAAACCGGCGCACAGGCGAAGCCTGGTCCCTATCCGACCAGCTCACGAACAGCAGCGCTTCGGCACGAAGTGCCCCAGCCCAGCCAAATGTAGCCCTCCAAACCTGACACCTCAACAATCCTCCCTGCTTACCCACCTCGTCGAAGGACTCCAGAGCAGCGGACACTTGGCTGGCAGCGCTCTCCACGAAGCTTCCCTCCTCCGACTCCTGGCAAAGGTGCAAGAACTTATGCATCTCTATTGGCACTAGTCTGGCGTTTTGCTGCAGTGCTTGTTTCGGTGCATCTCTTGTTATACTTGTAACTGAAGCTGTTGTTGATGTTGGTCGTATCGTTGAATCGGTAAATCGGCAGTGCTGCCTTATCATTGCCGGTGCTAGTCCGCAGAGGTCAAGTGAAAATCTCATACCCCGAAGGGTGTCGAAGACCTCTCAGCTCATAAACAACTTTATTGATTTGCCTTTGAGCCTTGTTTCTCGGTTGACGTCTATTCTAGAGTCACCATCTGCTTATGTCTCTGCAGGCTGCTTAACAAGACTTCCGCGCGTGACAGCATGTTTCTAGCGGCTGCTTGGCCCCAGCACAGCTAGCTAGGAAGCGGTGTGACCATCAACCACAAGTCCGGCCATATTCGAGTCTGCTACAGGCCACTGCGCTCGCCAAATGTATCTGCATGGCTGGTCCTCGTTAATCACCAAACTCCTGTCTCCATTGGCAGCTTTCCTCGGCCCACATGATCAACTGCAGGGCATGTAGATGTACATACATAACTATCGATGTATGTACACAAGTACACAGCTAAATAAACACGTATAAGCAGAAATGCAAATGGACCTTTGTGTGTGTGTATATATATATACACATATGTATATACACGTATACAAATATAGATACAGATATAGGTAGAGATATAGACAAATATAGACATAGACACAGATGTGTATGTACATACGTATACATGTATAGATACATCTACATGTTTCTCATGAACATACGTGCATGTATATGTGTGAATATGTATGTATGTATGTATGTAGGTAGGTAGGTAGGTAGATAGGTAGGTAGGTAGGTAGGTAGATAGGTAGGTAGGTAGGTAGGTATGTATAGTACATTGCGTGTGTATGTAGAGTATAGTATAGTATAGTATAGTATAGTGTAGTGTAGTGTAGTGTAGTATAGTATCGTATAGTATCGTATGGTATAGTGTATATAATATATGTATATATGTGTATGTAAGCGTATGTGTGCATGTGAGTGTGCGTGCATGTACATCTACAGGAAAAGGTATATGCATATGTGCGAAAGACAAGTCGACAAGCAAGCACCACTGCATTTATGTGACTGTATGCCTGTGTCGGTTCGTGAAAGCATGTGTGTATACATGCAAACACTCACCTGTCGAAACAAACCTATGTGTGTGTATATATATATATACACACCCATCTACATATGTTTCTCCATCCATCCATCCCTCCATCTCTGCATCCATCCATCCATGCATGCATGTGTAAAACACAAAAATACATACGCACATACATACATGCATCCATGCATACGTAAGTACATGCATACATGTGTGCATACCTACATACCTACATGCCTGGTGACCTGCATATGCACATACCTATGTATGTACACCGATGCATACATGCATACATACATGCATACGTATACACACATACATACATACATACATACATACATACATACATACACAAGTACATACATAATTACATACATACACAAGTACAGACATAATTACATACATAACTAGCATGTGTACATACATACATACATACATACATACTTACTTACTTACTTACCTACTTACTTACTTACTTACTTACTTACTTACCTACATATTTACATACATACATGCATACATCCATACCTGCATGCACAGAAGAGTAGCGACTGCACGACTACGGCGGACTGCAGATGTCATAAAGAAGCATGAGTTTCCATGCTGAGGCCTACACCTCTAAGTGAGATGACAAGAAACTCACTGGCATGGAAGGGCCGGAAACATACGGCATGTATACATATACAAATCGTCATACATCCACCCATCCATCCATCCATCCATGCATCTATGCATCCGTACATGCGAGTACACTGTATATACATACATATATATATATATGTATATACACATGCGTGGTTATGTGCAATCAACATAGATGGCGAGACAGGCACGATGTCCACAAGAGTCTTGCTGCAAATCTTGAGACAACTTCGGCAAGAGGTATGTATCATCTAGCCCATCGGGAAACGGGGAGGGCTTGGCGGGGCAATGCGGGGCATGATCACTGACATCAAACGTCGTTCCTGTCAAACTGAAACCCAGAAAAGGGCAGCGCCTGTATGCATGTATCTATGTCCGAGCAGCACCTCCTGCTGCAATCCTGCCGCGGAGATGATCGTGATCAAGTCCAACATGGCGAAATGAGCCGAGCCTTGCAAGTGTCTGTGACGGGAAACTGCCCTCCGTGCAGGGGCTTTCAGCAACATCCCGAAGCTCAAAGCAGGCAATCCTTCGCAAACTCAGATGCATCCAAGCTGCTCAGAGATGCTTGGATATGCAGACTTGGAAAGCTGAAGGCCTCTTTGCAGACTGCGCTCTGAGCCCAAATCGAGCAGACAGCTGGGCAAATGCCTGAATTCTGGGGCAAGCGTTTTTCCTGTAGAATGCTTGTAAATGTCTTGGTGATGCTGCCAAAAACGAAACAGGGCCAGCGCCCACAGAAGGTTCCATCTCGTTTCTGCCAAACCCGACATTCCCGTAGTAAGTCTGCGTCGGAGCAACAGCATCACGTTTGTCTGAGTGGGTCCACCAGCCTGCTACAAGCACTGGAAAGATAGCCCCTGATGCTATGTCAAGAAAGCCATCACGTGACTTTTTTCGCTCTGCAACAAGTCGCTCTCAGTCCAAGCTCGAGTGTCTTGGGGCGTGTGGATTCCAGGGAGCTCGCACGCGTCAGAATTTTGACGAAGTATGATCATCCACAGGTCTCCTGGATTGGTCCACAGCACCTCAACCTGAAGGAAATGCGCTTTGTTGCTTGAGTCGCTCCTGCAAGCAATCTTCTGTAATTACAAGCGGGACGCTGACCAGACCATCCTCCCTGGACTTCGGTAGCAAGAGACTGCAACAGAGGGCCCTGCCCCGCGACAGATGCCAAGCTGCAAATCCTAGCACCGAGATGTACACGCTCATGAAGGCAGGCATGCCGTGCATCGTGTACCTATGTGTACACATGAATACAATATACACATGTAGCTGCTGTATCAATCTATACCATGGTCTTGTCTGTCAGGCTGTGTAAGGGGTACGATGCATATGCCATCCGCCACAACTCCAGTGCTCTAAAGTTCTAAAGGTATCCTTCAGAAACCCCTCACCTGCACATTTCTTAAAGACTCCTGAAACTATATGCGTCTGGTCTGCTTCCAATGCGGTGCCCGTGTCAGATGTTCAGTCCTCGGTTGTGAGGCTTGACATGCTGCGCCCAAGCCAGGGTTTCTCAGGGTGGTGCGGTCCCTCGACAGACGGGCAGACAAACAGACTCAACGAACCTACATGTGTGCATGATTGTGCATGCATGTACGCATAGGTTGTGTATATGTCGCAGAACATAGCAAGCACAACATCTCATTATGCGACTGAGAAAAGACGAAAAAACGCTCAAGAAACTTCGAGAAGCTTTCCCTTGATGCGCTGATTCTTTCGTTCTGCAGGGCACCAAAAAATTTGAGTACAGAATTTGGTAGTATGTTCATGAGTGAGGGCATGTGTATACTCTCACAATCTGGGATCTAAGATGCTACTACTCGAGAAGATGCACAACAACAAAGCTATCGCAGCATTGCTATGACCCCAAGGGCTCCGCAATCGATACCAACATGTACACTATACCACGAAAGCGTAGCAGAGCATCTTGGCATCAGACTCTGGGCTCGATTTAGCAAGAGATGCCAAGGCCGCCAATCTGCGTGGCTGCATGTTGTTTGATATTGAGAGCACGCAAAGCAAGAGCAAATTGAAAACGGCCCTGCACAGGTGCAAACATCCCTGTTAGCTGTACCCAGTGCTTCATACTGAGCTCCAGACTGCTCAAGCCTTGAGAGGTAACATGAGGTAACTGTTGATACGTGTTGGCTCCGGCTGTAGGCGTGCTCAGAACAGTGTGGTGATTACATACCTGCCGAAACCATGCATGCTTCACGAATTGAGCGTTGTTTTGGAGTGATCTTAAGTTTAAGTTTTAGTCGTGTTGCATGCCGGGCTTGAGTTTTGCTGGAAAATTGCCTTTTGGAGCAAACAGCGTGCGAAGTGAAAGTCAACCACGGTGACATGGAACCAACTCAGGAGTACAGGCTGTAGCAAAGGTAGGCCTAGCAGCAGTTGGGAATATGTAGCAGTAGTATCAGCAGTATTGCGGGTAGTAACTGTAGCCGCAGTGGCATGGTAGTGGAAGCAGCAACAGCTGCGGCAGCTACAGTTGCTGCCGACATGGATACTGTAACGGCTATTAAACCTCATGGGCAGGGCAGCTATCGCACCTCTGCAGATTCGGGAGATGTCGGTTCCCAGCTAACTAACGCGCTAAACCCTAAACCGCAAACCGTGGCTCTGTCTCTCTGTCTCTTTCTCTCGCCAAGCATCCACCTTCTTGGGGGCCACAGGGGCCTCGTCGGAAGAGGAGCTACTGCCGAAGAGGGCACCTTGGAAAGCTCAGCCTGATTAAACTTCGCTGTCACCGCCCCAAACGCCAAAGCTTTACCTTGGAACCAAGGGGCTCATCCCCTGCGACACTGCCTGGACAAGGAACGAAAGGTTTGGGTGTCCATGCGTTGGGCCTTCAAGATTTCTTGTGATGCATTCAGTCATGTTCTGAGGTTGCCGGGCCGTGTTTGCAGGTGTGATGCTTTTGGCCTCCAGGGACCCCTAAACAGGAAGCAGCGGTGGCACAAACAGTGTGATGCAGGCCGAGCGAGCATCTGCAAAGGCAGACTGCTAGGTTGAAGTAACGACTTATGCCCGCATGGCAGGAATCATGCAGCGCCCGTTCTGCACAGGCTTCGGATCTCGCTGCCTCATCGAAGGACTCCAGAGCAGCAGACACATGGCTGGCGGCGCTCTCCACGAAGCTTCCCTCCTCGGACTCCTGTGCTTCGGAGCATTTGTGTTTCAAAATGCCTGAGCAAGGCAGCGTGTTCATCAACATGAACGGTTGCAATTAGTGAAAGACAGCGCGAGGACAGCACAGCTTCAGTTCAGACGTCCTCATGAATCACCAGGCTCTTGTCTCCGTTCGCAGACTTCCTTGGTGCAGCCACATCTCCCAATTCCTAGCACCCGAAGTGTTTGCAGCTTCGGTTCGAGGTACTTGTGACTTGTGCAGTGCGCCGTGCGGCCATCTTAATCGCATTCAAGCTTCAGCTCCTGCTGCAATCCCGCCGCGGAGATGATCGTGATCAAGTCCAACATAGCGATTCAAGCACGGAGCCTCGGAGCTGGGAAATATCTGTTCCGCACAACGAAGTCATCAAAAACGGGGACCTTACTTCGACACCTGGCCGAAGGATTTCGAGGAAGAGGCCTACCATAACGAAAGTCAGAGCCCGCCCCGATGTCGCAGCAGAGAGAGAGAGAGCAGGGAGGGAGGATCCCAAAGCCGGCGAATTACAGTCCTGACCAGTCCCTCCAAATCTCCAAAGGCGATGCCACAGCCTCCGATTTGCGGAAATCATTTTGGGTGGCCCTGAGCGGCTTGATGCTGCTGAGGTGCTGTGGGTTTGCTCACACTCAAAGGCTGAATGCCTCTTTGCAGATTGCGCTTTGAGCCAAATTGCAGAAGGATGTTGTTCAGCTGAAGAACCAGGAAAGTAAAAGCAAAAGCGGTGTGGAATAACTTCGTGGTGCGTTGTTGCAGCGGCTTTCAACAGCAGTGCACCTACCTCTACGCTGGCTGACTTGTTCAGGAATGCTGGAAGTTCACTGGAATCTTGATTGAGATGCTACTGGACAGACGGTCGCTCCTCCAGGCAGTTGCTCCATCTCCTCGCGAACACAACAGTTCTGGTACAGGAGAGGTGGAGGGTCCAAACTCGAAGTGTGTAGGTTCGGATCTCCAGATAAGTGCCTATACTTTGTTTTCCACAAGCTTGAAGAAGACTCCCGGAGTCTGGAGCAGGCTTGTATTAAATCGGGAACGCGTCACCTTATTCCGACCACTTCAACCCGCTAGCCGCTAGCTAGGCCACTCCTCCAGCTCTTCCTCTGTGCTACTGCTGCTGCTGCTTCTACTACTACTGCTACGACGACGACTACTACTACCACTGCCA